>JAODVM010283760.1:0-12181 GCA_025400095.1 Phenganax marumi | reverse complement strand
TATAGTTGTTTAATCTGATCATCAAAACTTACCTGGCCATGCTTTCCATCTTTGGCTTACGTTGTTGAGATGGATCAGTTAAATCCACAACAGTTGAAGTATCTTTTTCGTTGGTTGTGTCCATCCTCTTAACAGCACTCCAAGATACTGCCCTGACAAAGATGACGTCATTGTCACTCTAAAACAAAAGTGCCCTTTTTCATAAGCGTTTAAAGTCAGGCCACGCCCACTTTTTAACGACCCCAAAGTGAGGTCTTTTCTCGCGACTTCTCTTCTTGGGGCAAAATTCTTTTTAAGAAATGTATTTAATGTTTGTTTAAAGCACTTTCAAGCAAATCGAGGTAGCAAATTGAGGTAGTAGGTGTTATCAGCTTTTAAGCAAATCGTGCGAAAAGTGCCAAAGGGCAACGCCAGAGTGACTACATGTATACGCTGAATGTTAGTAAAGTTTTTCCATAATATCCGACAAGTGCTCTAAGAACAATAAAATACATTGAAAGTATAATACATTGCTTCACAAGCACATACTTCTGGGTTTTATTTTATCAAAAATTATGTGAAAGATTGCCCTGGCGCATGAAATATGGATGAACGAATATCGCAAGAGCAACACATCAAAATGAGTTTTCCAACACAATTAAGTTTGTAATTTACCTTACAATTGTTATTGTTTTCGCTCCAAAATGTTTCAAGGCATGGTGAAGTTACACTTTCATCTTCATTGGAGTCTTCTTCCTCCAAAGACTCGTGATGCTGCAGAACTTTTCTTGCTTCAGTCTTCAGTTGAAACATCAAACGTACATGATTAATTCAGAGAAACATACATACAAAGAAAGTGAACTGCTGAACATTTAATGTGGGCCTGGCCATCTAAAGTATGATGGAGGGACTCTCGTTTGGTTTCCCTAACGTTAGCAGTTTATGAAATAGTGACTTGCTTACCTCGCTCTCTTCCATTGCTTTCAGTAAAGCATCGTGCTCATCTTCTTTTTGATAAGCCCTCATCCATGCTGGGCTAGGCCCGAGAAGCTCGTTTTGTTCTGGCAAACCACTTCCATCACTGGAGACGACATGACTGTACAATCTTCTACTGGACATTTTAAAACTTAAAATGATGCTTGTTCTATATAGCTATTTCTCGCAAAAATGCTGAAACGCTCTGACGCAAATATTGAAAACACTTTGGCAAAAACGGAATGAGCTTGGGTTTTGACACCAAACGATTGTGTCAGATGGTATTTACGCGCAAAATGTTCTTCGTTATTTGATCTTTCAAGTGTCAACGCTTCAGGCTACAGTAACATAGTGCTTTTTGCTTTGATTTTACCCTGCTTACAGACTTTTTATTGCTTCTAAAGCTGTAGAACTGTAGACTGCTACATGTAACATGCTAAGCCGCTTTTTTAAACTACAAGAATACAATGCAGTCTCAAAAGTTCAGTACAAGCTTTATTGAAATATACAATCGAGACTAAATCATTACATAGACTAGTACGTCCTAGATTTATTTTTGAAAGGCAATGGTAATATGTCGAGAACCCTGTAAAAAGTTATCCTGCCCTTCACGCTCATTTTATGTACTCTTCTCATCCTACCTAAAGCCGAGAGAATATGAGCCAAGATCAATTAATTTGGAGAAGCGAGTAAAAAATAAAAAATTAACACAAAAAAAAATCAACCCTCGCCTTTTTACCTTCACCCTCGACCTTCAACCCTTGACCGTCGACCAAAAGGTAGACTTAACTTTGCCTTAGCCAGACAAATGTACTCTTGAGTCTTGACCTCACAAGGTCAAACCACAGCCTCAAACTACTCTGTTGTTTACAACTTTTTGTCTGTTGCATCGTCTGGTCGTCGGCCTTATGATGACAGTGACGTTCTTTAGTGCGAAGGAGATGGCTATGACGTAGTCTTTAGGCTCCTGCACTACAAAAAGTAGGTTGTTCAGGAGTCTTTAAACCTTCTGCAATAGCAGAGCTCACATGCAGTATCTACGTGCTTCGCATTCCCAATGTTGCACAAGTAAGATTAGGTACACTATATACATGAATGCTAGAGAAATCATATCGTATTTTCTATTGAGTACAATTCTATTTTATTGCTTAAAGTTTCTTCACTCTATTCTAGTAAGTGCGTCAGCGATGACTGTGATAGAAAGACAGTAAAACAGTTGTACTACAGGTTGTACTACAACTTGCTGTACATGTACTACAACTTGTATTAATGTTTGTATTGTGATAAGTTTATCATGCTGCTTGCCCCCAGCCCTGGGCATATCAGTCGATTCATAAATAACTAATAACAAGGGCACCTTCACTTTCAATAACAAATTTTGAAATAGCAGCGAGAAATCTTCTGAAACACTGAACTTGCTCTCGAACTGTCGCACACTATTCACCAAATCACAACAATCATCGGCTGAGTGTCACGCGTGTGTAATCGGCATTTTCCGAAATTTTTAACGAATACAAAATCGTCACTCCGTCGTTGAGTTGACGGTTGCCGAAGATTTTAAAATATTTGGAAACTTTTCAGTCTAACATTGTGGTTAGCCACGCATGCGCAGCGGCTACCCACAAAAATGATACTTATACCCAGTCTCTTAGAAACCTGTCCAGAACTGCTAAATCTGCTATGGATGATGTATATGACACTAAGGACATTGGCATTTCCTGGATCAGAATGGCATCGATGGGTTACAAAATATATTAATTAATTGCATTTTCAAAGAAGAATAGTCAAAAACTACAGGTTTGTGAAGGTGAAAAGAAGTGAATTTAGGCTTCCTACAATTAATCCTAATTTTCTTTTATGTTTTAAAGTAGGCTTCCTCAAGTCTTAGAAGGAAATTAGCTTTTCATATACTATGAAACTTGTGGGCCAACTACAGCATTATTCAGAAAACTTTGTAAACGTTTCTAGAAAGTTTCATATTCATGAGTTTTTTTTGAAAACAAAGCAAGTTTTGGTGAAAACTAAAAGCTCACATAAACAAAAGATAATGATGGACTATTCATCTTGATTACTAACTACTTTTTAGACAAATATTGTTTTGTGTCATGTAAGGCAAAACTTTTAGAACAGTACACTTAGGCATTAGACCTTTCTTATAATTCTGGCATCCGCTTGATGTCATTATTTCGTGACATCGAATGCGGGTAAACGAAAATTGGTATACCCTTTTTCTGCTTTTGTTCTACTTTGTTTTGATCATGAAAAACTCTCTGCAAAAGTAGTAAGTTGTTGCTAATTTATTCATTTATTCATGGTTGTGTAAGAAATGAAGTTTTTGTTTAAATATGCAATAAAATTTGCCAGATTAATCCATCTTAGGCATTGTAAATGCAACTGAACATGCAACTGTACAGATAGCATGATAAATCTAGTCGCATTTGGTTTGTTGTCAGTGTAAAGAAATATTAAAGCCAGCATCTTCATATTGAATACTTTCTTGTGTTTATTGAAATTCAGTTGTCAAACCATCATGTTTGTGCTGTGTCACATTGCAAATCCACAAGAAATGCTATCCTTCTTACTCTCTAATTCATTTTTAGATTGAACTTCGGTGATGTACATGTACAAAGGTTTGTTTATAAGGGCAGGTTTTCATAAACCGTAATTCATGGTCATTCATCGGCGATGTCTGTTGTCTGTGATCATCTATGCAGAACTCCTTTGTTGATTGGAATATATAGTTTGCTTCATTGGTGAACAACAATGGATCGGGAATCATCACCAATGAACTACGATGTATGAAAGCCAGCCCTAAACACCCGCTTATTCTAATTAGTATGTACACTTTTTAAATTTATATTTCATATTTTGTGTATTCCATTACCAGTTAAAGACATCCCAGGATGTGAAATAGGAAATATATAAACATCATTTCTTACACACAATCATGAATAAATGCATAAATTAGTGACAACTTACCATTTTTGCGGGGTTTTCCTTGATCAAAACAAATCAAAATAGAAGTGGCAGAAGTGTCAACCAATGTTATTTATCTGCGTTTGACATCATGAAATAATGTATTAATGCTGATGCCAGAATTATAAGAAAGTTCTGTGAAGAAGCTTTGTCTACATGGTTGTTTAAGAACCGGTGAGCCAGTCTTCAAGTTAAGCCCTTCAAGTTAAGTCCTGACCACACCCAACTTGCACCCATTACATGCCTGTTTTATTGGTAGGCGTAACTCAAAGTACTCAGCACACTTCAGGAAGTTCGAGTTTAGCCCCTATTATAAATAACAGCTATGTCCCCGTATACTGTTCTGATACATGCCCAAATACCATCATGCTCGTCTACAACCCAACTGGTTGGACTAAATTTGTAGCCTTCCCTAAAACCACTTAAGCCTGTTTTCCACTAGGTGGAATTTTCTGTTTAGGAAATTATTTTAGCAATATGATTGGTTCTCTTTGTGGCGAAATATATTGCTAATCAATCAGCTTGGTAGATTAATTTTCCACATGGAAAATGCCACCTAGGAGAAAACAAGCTTTAGTAGACAAGTGGACCTATGGTAACAAATCCAGGACAACAATCAAGGATGTTTAATTGTGCCATCAGAACTGCAATTTTACTTGCTAGAAAATCATCTACATTGGAATCCATAGTGACTGCCAGCTTTGTTTGTTTTTGCTTATTGTAAACAGATAAGAAAATTCTCCATTCATGTTACGACTGTTGATTTTGTGCATGAGAAAGGGGGCCTTATCTTTCAAATGGCTTCGTAGGTGTGCTAGTGCTTCAAAACTATGACCCACAGGATGGGCTTCTTGTATTTTTTGCTTGCAGTACTTTACCCTGTCTTTCTCTATAACGGAGTCTACAATCATGCTCACATCATTCCAAGTCATATCCTTGTCATGTAGTGCTTCAACATTTATGTCATCAACAGCTTGCTTTAATGCTGTCTTTACTTTCTTGGTAAAGTTTTTTCTTAGACCCTCATCATTGAAAGGAATCGTTTGCTTAGCTTTACGGGCATGTGAGGTTGAGTGATAAATTGTAACAAGGTCTTCGCTGTTATCAAATTTCCAGATCTTTTGAGCACTGCAATAAACTATAGCTCCCCGCATCCCACATACACCGCAAGTAACAATTTTGTTTTCATTCATTTCGAATTGGATTTTATTTTACCTTTTAATGCATCACAAACAATAAACAATATTCATTCTTGCATTTGTATCCACACTTGCATCTTGACTTCTTCATATACTGTTGAAGCCTTTACGGTTAGATGTTGCCCAGGCCCCATAGACCTCCATTCCTACTACCCTTCATTTGCTCATTTGGATCGGAAGGTAATCGATAAGCTACCAAACAGTCAATGTCTTTTTAAAGTCTGCTGGCATCTCTTATCAAAACATTTTTCCTCATAAAAATGTTGCTTTTCCTGTGAGATTTGTTCTTTGTTTTTCCATGAACCCTGTCTTCTCATTTTAGCTTCATCATGAACGTACAGTTCATCAGAAGATGAATCTGAATTGTGCGAAGACAAAGTACTTTCAATCGCAAGAATCTCCTCAAAATTGTTGCTTGCTTTATTTGTATTTCTTTGTTTGAATTCTTTCTGATGATTACCTACAATGGTGTTATTATCTCACTCTTTTCTAAGCCATTAGCAATATTTACATGACTGTATTCCTTGATAATGAAAGATGCTGTTGTTTTCTCATCCTCAGGCAGGTCATGCCATTTATCAGGATGATTCTTTACAAGGCACTTTCTGCACTTAAAATTAAAAGTGAGATATGTTAAAATTTGATATTAATACCAATATTTGTGAATGCAAAGTTTGTGCAGTGTATCAATAGATGAAACATATGATGTTTTGGAGGCCCTAGAGTCCCCTGCTGAATTGCTGGAGGCTGAGCTATGAAATTGGGGCAAGCGAAAAAAGATGCGAGTCTAGTCTCTTCTCACAAGCCAGTTTTTTCAACCAGCAAAAGTGTTCCAGTGCTTTACAAACAATTGAAGAGAACTTGCTTGTGCAGCTTAACAAGCTGCTGTCTGTCGAGAGTTTTGCATGTTTCTAGGAAAAGCAACATACTTGTGAAATAGGTCATAAGCATCGTAACTTTTGAGCACAACTTTTCCAACGTGAAAAAAAAGTATCACTTAAAGACTGTGGATTAAATAAATCCATAATTATTGTTGCAGTCACAACAACAGTATCCAACAACTGAGCTTAAAAGTAATCCACACTGAGAATGTGGACAACAATCAGGTGATGGAAGTCGCTACAATAATATGTGAAGTAAACAGCACTCTTTCAGATAGCAGATGGCAGATAGAGTGCCATGGTGAAAGTATCATTTTGAGGTATGGTCAAGTTTGGGCGTTTTGGCCCTGTGTGGGGTTCGGGCAGTGTTATCATGTTGACCACCATGGTCAACTTGCCTTAAGACAGTTGAGTTTATCTGTCTGAAATGAAATGTGTGAGTATGATCAGGGATTTGCCTAAAAGGGTTTAACTTGAAGAGCTCAACTTGAAGACTACCAACATTTAATTCATCAGTGTAAGAATGAGTTCAGAGCTTAAAACTGCAACTATATGGCAAACTTTTAATAAAAATTGTTAGTACCGAACTTTTGAAGGTAAACACAACTGTTAAACGATTGAATTCTATGCCTTGGTGGTGCATATATACAGTACAGTAAATACAGTCTGAGGCATAGAAACTCTTATTTCTGTGTTCATAGCTTTGTGGCAGGGCTTCAATTAACATTACTCATGTTTTCAATTTTCGTTTTTGAATCCTTGATGTGAATTATGCATGAGGTCAGATGTAGCTGAAAGTTTTGTGCTTATTGCTTCCTTTTGTCATCTGTGAATTATCAACTCCATTTTCAGTTAAAGGCGTACTGAGACTGTGATCATTGTTTGAAAATTTTTATTATAGATCTTCTAAAATTTTTCATAGTATATTTTTATGATGAAATATCTCCTAAGTCTGTCTGAATTTGTTTTTTGTCTACAACTTTGCACTTTAAACTGCAATTTATTTTGAATTTCTAACTTCACAATGAACTTTTGATTTTTAATTTGCAAAGGTCAAATTTCAAATCTACAGTAAGCTGCACCTTTGCTTGCATGTGACAGATGCATCATGATTGGAAATCCTAAGGTTTGGAACAATTATTGATGACATTATCTGATTACAGCAAGTTGTGCAACTTTGTTTACACTTAAAATTTGGCCTTTGCTCATTACAAAAATTAAGAGTTTGCTGCAAAGTCGATAAATTCATATCCTGCTTTATTACTCAGACATTTGCAATGGGGAAGATGTATCTTGCTTGACAATATTTGCAAAGTTTACCTGACTATGATAGTGCTTTGCTATTTAATTTTTGAAGTCAAAAAGTGAGGTCTTCTAGGAGTCTGACACTCTGATGCACACATGTGTTTTCCATATCTTATCCTTTTTATGCTATGCACATATGTTATCAGTAACGTGAAAGTATAACTCGTTCTCACAATTGCATAATTTGCTTTTCAGATTTGCTGATCACTTTTCAGGCCATTTGAAATTGTTTCTCGTTGCTTTCATGGCATTTTCATTTTTCACCACTTTATTGATATGCTATGTATTTACCCAAGTTATCCCATTTTACCAGATCCTAGTTTATGTCATGTTTGGTCTTAGTGGCTTCTTTCTGAATGGCACTATTCCAATCTTTTTTGAACTTGGAGTGGAGATCACATATCCAGTAGCTGAAGGAATTACTGCTGGGGTCTCAACTTTTTTCAATAATTTCCTTCAGTCACTATTTTTACTTGTTCCATTATTCAATTTGGGCACTAAGTGGATGTTATGGGCCACAGTCTTATCTTGTGCTTTTTCTACCACCCTCCTGTTGTTTGTGAAAGAAAAGTATGGAAGATCTATTGTTGATAAGCGGTCCAGATCTCTGCCAAAGTATTCTCCAAGTGCAGTGAATTCATAGTCATTTTAAGGAGACAGGCCATTGATGAGCCAGAACATTTCCAGCAAAAGTATTTTTTAAAATTATATAAAGACAAAAGCTAGTCTTACTATCCTGAATTTTCTTTAATTTTATGCCTGAGTAACATCCAAAGAAGTAGGTTTGTCACACAAAAATATGCAGTTTCTTATATGTTAGTGGTTGACAGTATTGTTGCAACTTCTGTTGTTGATCATCAAAAAGATGACTATTTTAAAAGTACAAAGTCTGTGATTCATCAGTTTCTGCAAACAGTCCATGTCACCTATAGTTGGAGATTTGTGAGAATCTGGCTGAATGAAGATTTAACATATTTTGGACTAAACATATTTGCTCTCACTGAACAATGCATGTCATTGTCTTTCAGTAGAAAAGCCACCATCCACTCTAAACAATTTTATCTCCTAGCAAGTTTTACAATTCAAACATATTCATATGTTATTCATGGTACCACAGACTAATGCCATCACGTGACAGGAAATGGGTCATGAGATGTCTATTCCCTGTAACAGTCTTGGTATTTAGGGACATTTAGTCACTAATTTTTCATTACCTACATATATCCCAGGTGTCTCAGACCTTCTATTTTTGGATATGCTATTGGTAGTTCAAAAGATGTTAACCTGCAATTAATAACTACTGAAACTGTTGTCAAATTGCTTTACCTGTTACTGGCACTAGACTTGAAACTAGATATTTTCAGTCAAATGTATTAAACTGGTATATGTCTACAACTATAGCAAAAAATCATAATAAAACTTTAAATGGGCTGTTTAGTAAATTTAGGGTGATATTTAAGGCACTCTTTGTGTTTATGTTAATCAGGTTTTTGGTAAAACTCCTAAAAAATATGAGTGCTTAGTAGGATTTGTATTTATTACTATAATATCGTATTGCCCTATCATTTATAAACAAATGTATGCTGCTCTTCATTATAGACTTTTCTTTTTTTGTCTACGTTTTTACTCTCTAATAAATGCCTTTTTACAGTAGAATTCTCCATGGTGCTAATTTAAATTTTTCTCCTCACTGTTATTTAAATACACAGAATATTTGTAAAATGTGCTTGATAACTAATGACATATGCACAAGTATAAATAGCAACTGTAGACAACATAGTGATAAGCCATTGCAATTTCCTACTTTGCTTCCATGAGCACCTGTGTCATAACTAAAGCAAAAGAAAAGTGATGTGTGGTCTATTCTCTGAACAGAAACCGAGAGTAGCGACCAGGAACTAGCTAATGAAATTTTGAAGGCTTTTGTTGGTGTAATGGCTAGTTATACACCTGTATCAGAGGATATATGCGTGCTGACAGATCAGGATGAACCTATTGTAGTTCAAGAAGAGTCAATAGCAAAAAAACTTTGGCAGATCAACATATATGTATATATGTAACTAAGAAACTTTAATCTTTTGCTTCTAGTTCGGGCAGACAGCTCTGTTTCATAGAAGTGTCAACTGCACTCATCGGTGCTCAACCAAAAATCTTCTACAAGAACATTACACAGCTTTAAAACTTATGCCTAATACCTAATTTACATAAAATTTCCTGTTATTGTTTGGTCCTATGAGCCTATGTCCAATTCTTAATTTGCATATAACTACCTAGCACTGTTAAAAGTCATGTTGAATTAAAATCTATTGTTAGTAAGATCCATTAAAGTTAAAATCTGTTGTTAGTATGATCCATTAAAGTTAAAATTTATGTTAAGACCTATCTGGCATTCTTCAGCAGAAACTTGTCGCAGTGTCTGCATTTGCTTACTAGTTCATTTCTTTTGTTTAAAGTAGCAGCACCTTTTTTGCATATGATATAGTACTTTTAGGACAGGCACAAACAACATCTCTTTGTCTTATTGGAATAATCAGGGGCTCGGCACAGGATCTTCAATTTGATTGCGTAGTCTAATCCTTCGTTTTTCAAACCCCAAATGTACTTACTTAATTCAGTTGCATTTCATTTTTGCTTGCATTTAAAGGAAGCATTGTGGTTTGCCAATCTCAGTTTCAATGTTGTCACAGTGATGCCTACATAAGTTTCTTTCTTCTTTTGGCATTTGACTATGGCCTTGTACACAATGTTCGTCTCCAGGCATTCTCCATCAAAAGGACATGCCTCATTTCACCGGCAACTGCATTTTGTGTTTATGCTGTCTGGCACTGAACTTTCATTACTTAGTTTCTTCTTGCTCGCTTCAATTGTTGATTTGACGTTTGGCATGCAACTGTTAGATAACTTTAAGGTGTTCCTGTTAAAGATTTTATGGGAAACGCCTATTTACTATTCATAGGAATACCTTGCCTATATTAGATTTTACCTGGAGATCAAACGATGGGTTATACCAAATGATTCTTCTTCTTCTGGGCGCTTTCTTTTGCTCTAACCGAAGCTTCTCGTAGTGCAGCAAATACCTGTGACCACATTCGCTAAGCGATTTTTGATACTTTGGTGCTGCATGACTAAAAATCTCTTGACTTTCAGATAACTCGGATAAGTGCTTATTTATCCCCAATGGTATATTCTTAATTTTGGGTGGTGGGTGGTTTGACATAGTGTTAATGAATGGCAGAGAGTTATTGGGCTTTATTTAAGGTCTATACTGCTTTTTTTCAATGTCAAGGGTAACACCAAGTAAATTCATGACCTGCTTATTAACTTCACTAGTAATTTTTAGGTTCTTGTCCTGGAAAATCTTACTGATGTGGTTGTTGATCTTGTCCGTTCTTCTAGGGGATACTGTCAAGTATCCAAGGCCATTATCCCTGTGTAAGCCTATTGACGTCCTGTATGTTGGCTGCCGTAATGATAATATGTAGCACACCACAAGCTCACAGGTCTCCACTCCATCCAAACTGCTCATTGTAACATCAAATCAGCTTTCATTTTCTCTCTTCTTCCAAGGTTCCTCAGGAATAAAAAGCAGTGTGCGTTTTGCATGAATTATTATGTCAATCTCCTGGTGTTCTACTTTCGTATCCTGCCTAGCATGTGAGATTGCCGTATGCAACTGTTCCTCGGTTGTAGATGGACAAAAGTATGCAATGTTGATGTTAATAAAACTTGTTCTTTGGTTTTGTGGATTCTTTTTGAACAACTGCAGTACATCTCATGCACTTTTCCAAAGTTGCGCATGAGTAGATTTTGTAACATCCTTCACTATTCGTTCCAATATGTATTTACTAATTTGTCCTATCTCTGATTTTGTTGGGTTGATTAGCCTACATGTTAGTTTGTTTGCAAAGTTGGACTTATGGTCTTTTTGTGCCAACTGCTCTATGTGGTCATCAAGGTTAGTTTGTTCTGCGACATGCTTTGCCTGATTGTTAATAAAGGTTATCTCATTGCTCTTGGCTTTCCTAGATGTCCCAGTAACATTAGAATGGAGGAGATCGTTGTATGTGTTTTTCTCCATCTTGTAGTAGTTAGTTTTGTCTGCTTTTTCCGCCAACTTTCCACTCTGCTTTATTGCTTTTAAATCTTGCCTCAACTTCCTTTGAAATTTATTTTGCCTGTCCAAAAACTCTATGCTTTTGGATTAAGTTGATGATGTTGCTTTCAAAGTCTTTCAAACTCACCAGCCATAATCAAGAATATACCATTGAGGATAAATAAGTGCTTATCTGAGTTATCTGAAAGTGCAGAGATTTTTAGTCATGCAGCACCAAAGTATCAAAAAGCGCTTAATGAATGTAGTCACAGGTATTCGCTGCACTATGACAAGCCTCAGCTATAGCAAAAGAAATCGCCCAGAAGAAGAAGAATGATTTGGTATAACCCATCGTTTGACCTCCTGGTAAAAACTAATATAGGCAAGGAATTCCTACTAATAGTGAATAGGTTTTTCTCCATGGGCAATAAACTTCACAAAATCTTTAACAGGAACACACTAAAGTTATCTTACAGTTGCATGCCAAACGTCAAATCAATAATCAAAGTGAACAACAAAAAGCTAAGTAATGAAAGTTCAGTGCCAGACGGCGTAAGCACAAAGTGCAGTTGCCGGCGAAATGAGGCATGTTCTTTGGATGGAGAATGCCTGGAGACAAACATTGTGTACCAGGCCACGGTCAAATGCTGAAAGAAGAAAGAAACTTATGTAGGCTGTAACTTTTGAAGGGTGAAAGGTTGAAGCTTCTTAATGAGTTATTCAGCTTTACTCTTTGAAGTATCGAGCACTGTAGATGTGTAAGCAAAGCAATC
>JAODVM010283649.1:0-12183 GCA_025400095.1 Phenganax marumi | reverse complement strand
AGAGAAATTAGAGTTTGGGAGCTAGGTCCTTCTCCTTTTTCTTCTTTTCTCTGTTGTCTACGGATCTTCTCTTCATCACAAAATCTTTTCCAGCATTTCATATGATGGTACCATTCTAAGTTTACCCTGTCTGGGTTCTTCTCCATGTATGAATTGACAGATCCATCATCGATGTTCTCGTATGATTTCTTAGCGATTTCTGCTTGTTGGCATTCAAGTTTGGCCCATTTAGACCTAAACTCAAGAAGTTTCTTAAGCCGTTGACGGGTAACTTTGCAAAGTTGCTCCGTAACGTCATCAAAATGCATAAAACATGAGGATATCCGAGTTTTCTCAATATCTTCAGCCATGTTGTTTTGCATAATGCCCGCAACTTCGCAACACGTGCGTGTTAGTGCGCGTGCGCAGTGCGAGTTTAGCTGACAAGCGCATGCGTATTTGTTACCGAAACAATGGCGGTTGGAATATTTATAGGCGCAAAAATAGCAAACTTTGGACGGACGTTTCTCTTAATTGTGCACCTGTTTCGCTTGGGGAGCAACAGATTATGATAAAGCAAGTTTTTATCTATTGATTTGTGTAAAAATTATGTAGTTCCACAAGGGGTGAAACAGAATTGCATATTTTTGATGCTCATCCTACGGCCTAAAACAGACTATTTTTATCTGAAATAATACATGTTGTCCTGTGAATTAAGCGCAAGATGATCGTATTTGAAATTTACGTAATGTTCAAGTAAACTAATTTTGCTTCCATAGTACAGTCAGTGAATTTAGAGTTGAATTTTAATAGAGACATGTGGGATTTGAACCCACAACAAAGTTTGCCATAATATCTCTCTGATGCAACTCAACTCATAGACACACTCTTTTTAGTTTTTAACATCACTATACCTGGTATAAACCTTGCCAGATGAAGATGGAAACTTTCAAGCGAAGTCATCCCACGTCCACAACATAGAATGGGAAGACGCATGTCACCCTTCTTTTGATGGCCTATCACAGTGTACAACTGGACACCTGAGGGATCTTGAATGCACCTCACATGCTTTTTATGCTCTGGCCAAATCTCACTTACCATCTCATCTCTAAACAAGGGGACACCAAGAACATCAGTTGCTCTAGCCATGGTCTGAATCAACTCCTTGTTCTCCTTCTGCAATGACGTGCCAACTCGTTGTTGTTAACTGCTAACTGAACGGCTTCGTGTGTTGGAGCTCGAACACCAGATGCAATGAGCTTTTTTTGCTGCATATAACTGGGAGAGATCATCAGGGTCCCATTCAAAGATGGAACGAGACAAGCTACTCATAAATACTGAGTACAAGGGGTGGCTTTCACTGGTACACCCAACTGCAAATCGCCTCATTAAGTGGGAAATGTCCAGTTGAACTTCCAACTCTGGCCAAGCCGAAAATAGGTCCTTTATACTTGCAGACAGTTGCACTACAACATTCCCGGTTCATGTACAAAAGGGCAGGAGGTGGAACATTCGCCTTCTCAAACCTGGTAACAAGACCATCCACCAACGTTTGCACTGAGCTCATGTACTCTGAAGCAGTTAAAACAGAGTTAAGGACCTCACCCTTCTTGTTTCCCGCATTTGTCACCCAACTTGCACTGTTTGCTTCATTACCCTGTAACTTCTTTGCAACCTTTTTGGTGGAGTCAATTTTCAGTATCCTCCCATACACTGAAGTAGTTATTGCTTTGAGAGATTCTAGCCTGTTATACACATCTTGCACATAACAGGCGAGAAACCACTTAGCACTGGGAGGATTCTTCAATTGCTGCTCCTTTTGATATTCCACAGGAGCCTGCTTGAAAGCAACACAAGTTTCCTGCTGTCTTTTACAGTTACTCAAGTAAGTGACACACCTCCTCATCCATTCTTCACTGTGGAGCTCACATACATTGTTTTGCAGAGCATTAGGGGAATTGCCGAGTGTCCAAGACCGAAGAAGAGAAATAACTGCCATGTCACAGGCATACTTGTACATGAGGACGACAGGAAACTGGAGTAGCGTACAATCTGGAAGTTGCTTTAAAAGCCTGTGACCCCAAGCAATATATGTCCCTTTACATGCTTTGCAACAACAATTTCATTATGGCTTTTCGATTAATCGTCTAGATATGAATTTGATTTACAAAATGGAAAAGAACTTCCGTACCCGGTACCCGCTATACCCGGTACCCACTACCCCTTACCCATACCCGCATTTTCCACCATGCCTATGCTACGGAGAATGTTGCATTTGCACTAGTTACCCTAGCAACAAAGCTCTAAACGCCAGTCTCCAATGCAAATCTGATGTTTGCACAGGTACCCCAAAAGTTTTCTTTTTCTCCTCTTCCTCCCTTTCTTTTCCCCCTCCTCTTGTCCCTTTGCAGAGAAGATTAAGCCCCAGCTTTTGCGCAGGGGCCATGCTAATCTTCTCTGTATCATTCCAATTTTATTATATGTGCAGCCGAAGCTGCACGTCCTTTCCTGTTTCCCTGTCGGCTTTGGACACGCAACACCTCATGCACGTAGTTCTCAAGGTGCACCGGCTGCCCTGGCTCTCACCTCGGACTCACTCTGAGTTGAGTTTACGAGGCACCACATTCATGAAGCACTGAACATTGCTGCACGTGAATGGAGCTGATTAGTTTTTGCTGCGAGACATATTATATTTCTATATTTACTCGGGTCGGGGCCATGGCGCGCACTGTTGAAATTTTCTGTTGGTGTCCCATAATTCCTTGTAATCGACATTGTGTAGAAGGCGTAAACTGCAATCACGTGCTCAAGAAATCGCCTTCTCATCAATGGAACTGATGTACTTACAATGCACCTCTAGATTCTTAGACTGGGCTTTTTCCTCCTCACTCACCCACAGCGATTCAGTTTAGAAATTGCCCTTAATCAGTAAATTATACAATCATTCTGCTACATACAAAGTAGTACCATTACGGCAGGCATAGAGCCTGCCTGAAAAACTCTTTTTCCGCATTCGTTTGTTCCTTTTTACCTTCTTTTTTCCTCTTTTCAAAATTATTTAGATACACACGTATACGGTAGCCACTCAGTACGCAACACTGTTTTTCACCGATCCTGTACTCTGAAATTAATAACAAAGAATTGTAAAGCCCAAATTTTAGACAGCTCCACACTCGCTACAAGAAATATTCTCATGATTACAAACTATTCATATCGTACCAGTAATTATTGATAAAAGATGATGACACGTACAGTTCTTATCTAAAAAAGAACTTGATAACCATTGACTTTGCAGCAATTGTTGTAAGATGATTGACACTGTGCTTGCAGTCTTGTCAGGTATACTTTCCAATGATTTTAGCTGCTCTATAGCAATGGAGAAACTGGGTGTTTGTATGCTTTTCTTCTTTGAGGAAATTTGCATTAGGCTTATCCAAAGGAAATAGATGGAAATCGCTTTGCAAGCTCGAAGTTTCATTTGACTTGCAAGAGAGGTTAATAACTTGTATTTGTTCAGTCTCAAACTTGAAAAAAAAAAGAACGCATGCTTGCACACCATGCACAATACCGGGATTCAAATGCGTGCTAATTAATCCATTCAGTAAATGGGAAACAGAGAGTTCTAGTACATTCCATTCTCACCGTATTATTGGAGGTAAGTCCTAGCTCATTTTCATAATAAAAAGCTTGGGATTTTTGTCATTTAAACACGTCTAGACGCGTTTAAGTCTGAAACAAGACTTTCAGTTAAAAGTTTGGACTTGTAAAATCAACTTGCAAGATTTAATTTCAAGACTAAAATTAAAATGAGTCATACAAGTTGACTAGACAAAATAAATTTAGGAGTGTGAATAGTTTTATTAAATAAATGAGTACATTTAAAACGCTACAGAAAACTTGTATTTCATATAATAAATGAGTACATTTAAAACGTAACAGAAACGTTCTCTTTTATATAATAAATGAGGATTTTTAGTCCTCAATTAAACACAATTAATTGAGGACTAAAATGTCCAAAACAACAAAAGAAAACAAACAAAAACTTTTAAAAACAAACTTGCTAGAAATAGCAAGTAAAATAGTTTCTGGAAATGGAGACTTGAGTAGTTTAAACTTAATGTCTAAACTTGGAAAACAAAAACAAGTTTATAGAGATACCTTGATGAAGCAAAACAAAAAGTTAATAAGAAAATTATGGTTCAAAACGTGTTTGAGAAAAAAGCTAGGAGATCAGAAAAGAAGTATCGAAGAGAGGGAAACAAGACTGAACTTGAATTTTGGAAGAAAATCAAGAACGAGGCAATATCTTCTCAAAAAGATATCAAGAAAGTTAGAAAAAGAGAAATTTTTAACATGAAGAAATTTATAAGAACAGGCAATCTCCAAGAATATATAAGACCAAAAAACAAATCAGATAAAAAACCTATTGAGTTTAAAACTCAAGAAAACAGCATTAAATAGTAGTGCTCAGGGTATACATTGCTGATGTGAATAAAAGTATAAATATTTCTGAGTTTTTCCAAGACGTAAAACCAAAAATAAAAGCTAATTATTGAAAAACTAATAAATTATAAGATTCAGATAACTTTGAATTGTAAGATGGTTAAACCTGATCCAGCTACAGAGGATAAAACTATAGATGATGGGCATTTTTATAGTAATCAAGAAATTATTTTACCAGGTACAAATATTGACCAATCTTTAGAAAAAATGATTCAGAAAATTATGGAGTCATTTTCTCAATTTCAAAAGAAAGGCTCTGGATGGCAATTATACCATATTATTAGTTTAGAAATAAGGGCAAGTAGGTTTGATCCAATTACAGGGTCTTCTTATGTTAAGACTCCAAAATGGATAGCAACGAAAAAACAATTATAAATGCTCTAAATATTTCTGACGAGGAGTGTCTTAAGTGGGCTATTACAATAGCAATTTTTATACCGAAAAAGAATCCGGATAGATTTACAAAATCTTTAAGAGATAATTCAAAAACATTTAACTTTGAGGGTATCAAGTTTCCTGCGGATGTAAATCAGGTTGATAAGTTTGAGAAATTAAACCCAGGTATAGGTATTAATGTGTTTGCTCATAATGATAAAGAAATATTTCGTATAAGAATTTCTGATAAAGAAGTAAAGGTAAGATTACTACTTTTAGAAGACAGACATTATACTGTAATAACAAATATGAGTAGGCTTATGAATGGCCAGGCTTCAAAACATAATGGTAAGAAGTTTTGTGTGTGATCGTTGTGTAAATGTTTTTACTACCCAAGACAAACTTGATAAACATAATGAGTATTGTGGGTTACATAATCCTGTGAGGACAGTTATGCCGGATCCAGGTACGTTTATAAAATTTAAAAATTATAAATTTATGCATCAAGTTGCATTTAAAATTTATGGCGACTTTGAGTGTTTTACAAAAAATGTGAATAATAAATTAGGAAAGTCAACAACACAATATCAAGAACACATTCCATCCAGATTTTGTTACTATGTTAAGAGTTTTGATGGCTCTATTTATAAACCAAAGTTGGTTCTTTATACTATGAAAACTGAGGATGAAGATATATCCAAAGTTTTGTAGACATGATAGAACAAGAAGCCCGAGAAATTTATAACAAGTTTAAGTTTCCAAAGAAAATGGCAATGAGTCAAGAAGAGAAAGTCTCATTTAACAAAGCAACACACTGTTATGCTTGTGAAAAAGACTTTAAGAATACTACTAAAGTTAGAGATCATTGTCATTATACTGGAAAATATCGAGGAGCTTCTTGTAATGACTGTAATTTATTAATGAGAGCGCCTGATTTTATCCCAGTAATTTTTCATAACTAAGAAAATTATGATGCTCACTTATTTATTAGAAATCTGGGGATCTCTGAAGGTGAAATCAGCTGTATTCCAAAAACCGAGGAAAAATATATAAATTTTACTAAGGAAGTAGTAGTTGATAAATATATTTCAAGAAAAACCAGAAAACTAGCAAAAGTTAAGAGCAAGTTAAGATTTATTGACTCATTTAAGTTTTTGCCTCAAGAGTTTGGCGACCTTAGTAAATAATTTAGATAGAAAGAAACTTTATAACTTTGAAAAACACTTTCCAGACCATGTAGACCTACTTTCTAGAAGAGGAGTTTATCCTTATGATTATATGAACTCACTAGATAAGTTTCAAGACAAGACCCTTCCGGCCAAGTCTAAGTTTTATTCGAAACCTAATGAAGAACACATCACTAACGAGGACTACTGCAATGTTAAAAAGTTTGGGAAGCATTTAAAATTACTTCAATGAACGATTACCACGACTTATATTAGATAAACCAAAACAAGTGGGAATGACTATTTTGGAAATATCAAAAAGTTTAATGTATGACTTTGACTATAATTATATTAAACCAAAATTCAAAGATAAAGCCGACTTATTATTCACAGACACAGATTCATTAGCATATCATATTACAATGGATGATGTTTATGAGGACATTTCCCCAGACCTCAATAAGTGGTTTGACACTTACGAGTTTCCTGAAGATAATCCTCATATTATAAAAGGACTAAATAAAAAAGAACCTGGGTTTATGAAAGACGAGCTCGGAGGTAAACAGGTTATAGAGTTTGCAGGACTTAGATCTAAGTGTTATTGCTATAAAGATAATAAAGGCGGAACTTGTAAAAAAAGCAAAAGGAATAAAAAAGTCTGTCATTAAGAAAAATATAAGACCAGAAGACTATAAAAACTGCTTATTTACTGGAAAAGAAGAACGTAGAAAAATGAGAGTTATAAGATCTCATAACACATACTTTTTACAGAGGAAATTGATAAAATAGCACTAAGTTCAGATGATGATAAAAGGTGTATACTTCAAGATGGGATATGTACTCTAAGTCTAGGGAATTGTAAAATACCTAAAGGCTAAACCAAAAAAAAAAGTTCCAGCTACAATACAACTACGCATTATAGATGAAGACTAAACTCTCAACAGTTTCTAAATCCGGGTCTATCAGAACACATTGAGTTTTCTGGTTCTTCCCAATCATCTGGATATTTTATATTCCATTCTATATCTGAACATGGTAAATATTTTTTAGGTTCGGGTTCTTGAATCTTAATATTCCAATACTTAATACCTTTTCCACTTTTTGAATATTGAGAAATGCTTCCAGGATTAACACCCAAGTATTGACTAGCTTTGTGAATACTAGGAAAACTCATAGTCTCCTGTGATTTTACTAGTAATTACAACAGTCTTTGGAGTTTTTATAGCCTTTCTACAAAAAGTTTCAAACTTTTCATTCAGAGGTATTTTCTCAATTCCAAGAGCTTTACATACTTGTTCAGTGTTCATTTTAGAGGAATATTTATGACCTTGATCTTTTGCTTGTTTTCTTAGTTGATATAAAGTGCTCATTTATTATATAAAAGAGAACTTTTCTGTTACGTTTTAGAAGACAAATTTACCAAGTACCGAACCTCCAACAAGACCTAAAACCCCAGAGCTAATGTGTTGATATTCTTGCATTTCATTTGAAGGTTTATAATAGCCGTCTAATACGGGTTCTCTTTCCCATTGTAAGTTTAGTCTATGAATCTTATCCAAGGCATTATTTCTAGTATTAATGTCTGCATTAACATTTGATAATTCTTGTCTATATTTAGCAATTTTGTCTTTTCTAGCAATTTCCTTCTCATTCCATTTTTCCTTCTCAAAAGCAAGTTTTTCAAGAGCTAGGTTATGTCTTTTCATTTTTGCTTCATATCCAGTATGATTAAGTTTACTGAATAAAAACCCAGCTCCTGCAAAAGCAAATGCATTAAAAATTCCTCCTGCAACTGTTGAAACCATTTATTTAGTGAGTAATTTTTTCTGGAATAATTTTACCAACTTCAAGGTATTTTACTAAGACTGATCCAATCATAACAGATCCGGCAAGTTTCATTGTTTCATTAAAGTTTTGAGGTGTACCCAGAGGTTCTCCAAATGCTTTTTTACTTAACAAAGAAACAATAATGGCTGAAGCTGTTAATACAACTCCACTATAAATCTTATTAATATATTGTTGTTTTGTTGTTTGATCTGATTTATCACCCATTTATTATATGTAAAAAAAACGTTTAGTCAAATGTATCTGAATGTGGTTTTGGTTCTTCAATGATAGGACTAAGAGGTTTCTTTATTTTAGGCTGTTGTGGTTTGTAGTTGAAATAACAAAATACTCCAAGACTAAGTAGTGAGATTATACTAATAATTGGCATATATCCCCAGTTGTTGTTATTACCTTGTTTTTCAAGTTCTTCTAATCTCTTCTTTTTAGCTTCTTTGGCTTGCTTAGACATTTCAGCTAGTTTTTTTTACCAGCTTCTACTCTTTTTGGATCATTAGTTTTTGTTTGTGGGGTAGTTGTTATAACAACAGGTGTTTCTTGAATTTGTGGATTAGTAGTTTCTGTAGACATTTATTTAATGTATAAATTTATTTAAGTTTCAACTGAAATACTTAAACAATATTCATTACCATAGTTCTCATTGGACATTTTTTTAATTTGAATGTAAAACATAAGTACATCGCTAGCATTAGTCACACCACAGTCCCTAAGATAAAATTCAAAATCTATTAAAAATATTTTATTTTTTCCAAAGTATTTCGAATCTATACTTCGCATATCTTGATTTGTTATATCAAAATTTATAGTTTTGAATGCTTTTGTTTCAATACAAATTGAATACTTAAGAACAAGACTAGTAATAGTATTATCATTATCAAAAGTATGATTTAACAACGTTATTTTTGTTGCATCACTAAAGTTTGGTAAATAAACTACAGAACTGTTTGATGGAAATCCACTATTTTTAGGCGCTGGTGATGGAATAATATAACCGACTGTATTTAAACCAGTATATGAAAAATTATATATCAAAGTTTTTTTTGAAAAAATAGATTGAATAGAGGAATTGGCAATGGTTATATTAAACTTGTTTGTTTGAATTTCTGATTTAACTGTGTTGATGTTAGACTTATTTGAATTTTTGCTACATTATGAGCAACACCCGATTTATTTGTTTGAATTTCTGATTTAACTGATCCAATTTCAGACTTGTTTGTTTTAATATCAGACTTATTTGTTTGAATCTTAGATTTAACTGAGCTAATTTCAGACTTATTTGTTTGAATCTTAGATTTATTATTTTTAATTTTTGTTTCAACATCCTCATTTTCAGAAATAAATCCATAATTCAATGCCATTCATTTATAGTATAAATCTTGCTATGAAAAATTCAAGTACCAACATTGTTCCTCCGGCTTCAATCATGTTTGTTTTTGTAAAACTTGTAGGTTTACTTATAGATTCTACAAGACTGTTTATAGGTTTACTTATAGGTTCTACAAGACTGTTTATAGGTTTACTTACAAGATTAACATTATCATTTTTACCAAATTTCATAGATGATGTAGCTGTAGTTAAAGTATTGTTAAATCCTTCTATAGGTTTGTCTAGAATGATCATATCAGAAGGAATTAAGATAGTTCCAGGGCTAGTTACCATATTCAAAACAACATTTGTATCTTGTATGACTTGTCTCATATTAGATATCATAGCAGTAGGACTATCCTGAACTACAGTGTCTTGTACTAGTTTGTGAAAAAATCTTGAGTTTGGGAACTTTTTGCCCGTTTATTAGCAATACTCCATCTTGTTTTTGCCTGAGACCCAAGTACACAATAAACATAACTTTCCATAGATTGTTGAAGTAGTTTTCGTCCAATATTAGTTAAACCATCCGAAGTTTGTTTTATAAATGATTTCCAGTCCTCTGTTTCAGACTTGGGTATGATTTTGTCGACTTCTTCATAGCCAATTCCAAAAATACCCATAGTTTTATTATGTTTTGGAAATACATAGTGGTATTTCCTTATTTTTGACCTATCCTGTGTTTTTAAGAAATAACTAAGCACTTTCTAGTATGTTTTAGTTTGTATTTCCGTACCTTTTTCGTAGGAATACTCTTTTGTATAATCTTGATGTCATCATTGTTAACATAATTTTTAAGTTTACCTGGATATCTCAATAACCTCTTCATATGATAATAGAAATAATACTTGGCAATACTTGAGATAGTTTTAGGTTGACCTGGTTTGTTGATGTGTTCCATACTTAGTCCAGCTTTATAAGATAAAACATAAGCTGCTACTACACTTGTAAAATAAGGATCTTCTAAGTAGTTAAACGTTGCTTTTGTTATATCTTTATCATTACCAGACCATTTTATATCTAATGCATCAAACTTGGAAACAAAACTATCATTCTCATTAACATAAATATTAAATGATTCAAAGTTAATATCATTGTTTACCAAGGTTAAACCTGTAACCGTCCCACGAGAATTCCAAATTCTAGGAGTCCAATATAAAGCGTATGAATACTTATCTTTAAATGTTTTAGAGGTAATGTCTGTTCCATACGACTCAGAAACATCATAGTCTACGCTAGTATCAAATGACCAATTATCTGGATCAACAACAACATTAAATTGAAACTTACTTAGATCTGCATTGGAATACTCTTTAGCAAAATTGTCTTTGAGTTTTTGTCTTTGAACATTCCCGATAGACTTTGCTTTTTCATAACTCTTCCCATAAACAGTTTTGTAATATTTTTCCCAATCCATTTATTTAATGCATAAAATCAATGGACAAACTAACTGTATTTATTGACAATAATCATAAAGAACTCCACATTGACAAGAGAATTGAAACAACTTCAGATTCTAGGCTGTTTCTAAAGTCAGCTATGATCTTTTGGAACTACAGAAATGTATTATCTAGAATCAATAATTTTATCAGTAAAGACTCTGTTACACTTTTGCTTCCTGTTGGGTACTTGACTTTTGATGATATGAAAAAAGAACTAAAAAAGTATGATATTGAATTAGAAAAACTTCCCTATACAAACAAAACTAAGATCTTTTGTAAAAATGATAATTTAAATCTTAAGAACTTTGGACTACTTTTAGGATTTACACTAAATAAGAAAATACCTCAAAACACATGGACAGAAAGTGAAAGTGAATGTGATATATTAACCGAGGTCTAAGATATGTTAGAGTACATTGTGATGCTGTAAATAAGTCTATGAACTTTAACACAAATGGAAAAAAAAGTTCTGCTTTTGTTACTCTTCCAATTGTTACAACACAGAGTTTAAATGGTTCTGTGTCCCATTACAAAGACATTGAATCTGAAGTTTCAATATACAACGGAATTTGGAATAAATTTACATTTGACATCACAACAAACAATAATAGTGTTAATATTGGGTCTGTATTATTAGAACTTTACGTAAAATAAATGGAAAACTATAAAAAAGAACAAGAACTTAGAGACTTGTACTGCAACCCCAAAACTGGGTATATGTCTGCAGAAAAACTTTATCAAAAAGCTCTTAAACAAGACCTAGGTATTTCCAGAAAACAGGTACAAAGTTGGCTTAAAAAACAAGATGCCTATACAAGATATAAACGTTTTGTTAAGAAATATAAAACCTCCAAGACCTATGTGAATAATTTGGCTGATCAGGTACAGTTGGACTTGGTTGATATGAAAAAACTTAGTAGTTCAAACAAAGGCTACATGTGGATCCTAGGTTGTGTGGAAATACTATGTAGGTTTGGGTTTGCTATTCCTGTGTATAGAAAAGACACTAAAAATATGACAAAAGCCGTAAATGAGTTATTAGTTAAGTTCAAAGATAGATTCGGGAAATACCCAAACAAAGCACAGTTTGACGAAGGAAAGGAATTCTACAACGCTGGTGTGAAAGACTTGTAAACAAAACATGGTGTTGAATACTTTTCTACATATAGTGAAAAGAAAGCTGCAATTGTTGAAAGACTAAACAGAACTTTGAAAAGTATCATGTGGAAATACTTTTATGCAAAAGGAACTTACGAATGGATAAACGTCCTAAATGATCTCGTAGATAACTACGACCATGCAAAACACAGCACTATCCTGATGAAACCTGCTGACGTAAACAAGTCTAACCAAGACATTGTTTGGAATACCTTATATGGAAGTTGGACTGGGGAATTTCCTTTGCCCAAGTTTAGAATAGATGAACAAGTTTTATATAATAACTACAGTGAAACACGGAATTTGATTGGTCAACGCCCGTGCAGGATCAGACAATCCTGCACGGGAAA
>JAODVM010283540.1:0-12184 GCA_025400095.1 Phenganax marumi | reverse complement strand
AAAAGTTTGTTGGACCTGAGAAATGTGTGGTTTACTTGAGACTCCCTTGGATAGGACAAATTTCCGAATCTTATTTTTCTAATATTCTCAAGGATGTAACTGAGAAATCTTTCTTTGCTGTCAAACTGCATTGTGTTTTCTCAACTAGGTCTATTCTGCCACCTACACCTATGGAACCTCTACCTGCTTTTTTGTCTAGCTGTGTTTTGTATCAATTTAAATGTGAGTGCGGTTCTCACTACGCGGATCCGGATCTTTGTTGTCAAAAAGAGTTTGTCTTCAAACTGCCACTATTTTGACGTTTTATCTTCCACTTACGCTGACCACATTGTATCCTACCCGTAGTATAAATACAACCTATAATTTTAAGTCAGCAGACGTAACGCCTGAAGAGAGGTCTGCCGAAATGCATAGTGTTTTTTCCTAGTCTTTTTTTGATATCTCAGTCTTATTGAGTGCTTTAAACAGTTATTTTCAGAACTAGGTACCTAAACCATTCGCCATGGTTAATCTGTTTCTTAAGGCCATATTTAAGTAGATCAGATGTGCAGCAAGGAAAAGCATAAAATCATCTTATATTAATATAAGAAATAACAAGATTTTACTTTTAAAAAAATCCTCTTATCTCCAACCAAGTACACATCCTATTTCGAGACAACGGATCATGCCCATATTTGGCCTGTGTTAAAAATATACGTTCTGTCATAAAATATAACTTAAGAATTCCTACAAACATTTTCACTAATTTCCTCCATTCAGACATTTTACAGGACCAAAAAGATTAACTATAGGTCACCACTTTTTTCTTTTTACCATTCAAAAAAATTAATTATAGACAATGCTATTCTGTCATTGACAAATCTGGACTTAACAATAAAAGAATTACATTATCTAATATCGACATAACATATCATGCCATATATAGCCTGTGATACAATACAAAAGCAGTTTAACTTCCACTCAACTTTCAACAGTTTTCATGCACAAAATGCACTCTAATCTATTGCTCTCTCATTAGTTAACTCTTCAATAAAAAAAATGTAGCATCATCCTATTTAGAGATAATCGATCATGCCTATATTTAGCCAGTGTTACACACATAGTTTCTATCATAAATCAGATTCATGATAAGGAAATAATTTCAAAATTCCCAGCTCGCAATAACACAATATCTACTAATTCCTTCCATATTCCAACAGTTTTCGGAAATAAAAAAAACTCTAAGTCAACAATCTTTTTTTTTCCAATTAGAACACTAAATATATAGAATAGTGTATTGTATCAGTTATGATTCGACACTCCCTAATGAACGTATTATGTCATCCTTTTTTGGGATAACCAATCATGCCCACATATAGGCTGTTTTCAATCGTGATTTTGAGCGTTTAGATGACGAGCAAGTATGTTAAAAATGGCTGTTAAAAACTTTTTAGTTGACTTCATCTAAAGTTTAAGATATAAAGGATTTATCCCTTCTTAATTCATTGCAGTACACTCCAATCAAATGGGAAAAATCCTCAACAAAATTGGTGACTTGCCCATCACTTGGTCAAAAAACCACGTGATTACAAACAAGGTATTTTATTTAGCAAGTATCACAAGGTCATAGCTTCTATCATAAGTCACATTCATGATAGAAAAAACAATTTTAAAATGCCAAACACCTACTATAACACTACTCTATGTCTTAATTCCCACTTAAATTCAAATTGTTTAATAGGGCAAAAAGGAATATAGATCACCATATCTTTTCTTTTAAAATCAACTGCAACTAAGTACAAAGATAAGGTATTTGACGGACAATCATTTTAATAAGGATAGCACACAAAAACTATCCCCACCCCACCCCACATTTAGCCTGTACATTGCATCTATTAATAGTTATGAATTGCACCATCACTTTCCTCTCACACTAATTTTCAAACTTTTCAATCACATCATTTTAACGCTCATTCGCTAAACATCACTAAAAATATAAGTGCGAAACACTGAAAGATTCATTGGATTCTGAACACTCATCTGCAACTTTTCTAACAAGATTACTCAAAACCAAGAAGATGGCCACAACGCCCACCAAACGAAAGACAACCACAATTGATGAATTAAGAGGATCACCAGTCACGAAGTCACCCCGAAAAGCTTGACGTGTGCCGTGGTCAACAAAACTCATTTGCATCCAACTAAAACTGGCACAATGTTCTCAATGAACTTCATCGATGATAATACGAAAGAGAAGATGCACGCTGTGAACTGCAACGATAAATTGTTTCCCAACTTCAAACCACTGAAAATGTACGAACTTAGCTCTTTCAAAATCAAACAGCACTACGAGGGCAACCATGACACTGAAGAAATACTTCTAGACAACGAATAGTCCATCAGCAAGGCATCCAAGAAGGTGACTGCCATCGGATGCTGTAACATAAAAATAAAAGACATTCTACACTTGAAAAACAAAACACGGTCGAGATTCATCCACCTCAAAGAAAAGGCAATCACTATTGAAGAACCATACGAAGTTGGCACTTTTCCTGAAACCAAGACCAAACGCGAAATCCTCTTAGCTGATGAGACAGGTAAAATCAACTTGGAACTATGGAGGCAACGAGCACAAAAAATCCCAGTTCAAACTAGTGACTTTTACTCATTCAAAACTTGGTAATAACAACATTCAATGGAAAACCAAATGTCAATAACAGTTTTGAGACGGCGTTCGAAGTGCAACCTGGAGAAGAAATTGAAGTGGTCAAAAACCTGGAAACTTCTACTACCAAGACTGAGATGACTACAACTATTCTAGCAATGAAGAACTTCCAGCATACACTAAAGTGCTTTCTCTGCAAGACAAACATTCTTCCTGCAAGAGTTAACTCAATCACAACAAATTGTTCATCCTGCAAAGCAACATACTTATCAAAACTGACAACATCAACAACCCAGTGCTTGGTCACGCTGACAGACAATAACTGGTAAACAGCAATTGTATCTGTGAGTATGTCACAGATGTTCAAAAATATTTTTAAATCATTTAATTCTATCCAAATACTTATTCATAACTTAAGCTCTACCTTTCACCTATTTCAACATATGTACATAAATTTAAACATTTCTGTAACATCTTGCGGAGCACCTTGCGCTTGTTTAACTGGACACACCCAAAACCTCAGCCAAGTGAAGAAGACAAGGTGCTCTTACTAACGACAGTTTACATCGTACATGTAGACCCAAACAGAAAGATATTAGAAAGAGCTGTCGAATTTGTCGATGCTGAAATGGAGAAAGATGAATTTCAGGATGCTGAAAGTTTAGACCCCACCTTTTGAAGAACACAAACTAAATACTTTGATATTTCCTCATTTGTACTTAGCAGTTGTCAAACCTTGATATCCTCAAAGATAAAAATAACTCTTTCATATTTGGAGCAAAGGAAGCTATTGTTTATCTTTCTCTATGTTTACATCTACAAATCTTTGTAATTTTGCTATTATCTTGTAAGTCCTTTATATATTGTAAGTTCACTTCTGTAGTTTAACATAATTTTCTCAAGAAACGTTTTAAAAATAAAAGTTAATTTACTGTACATGACTGCTGACTAAGATGATAAAATATTGACTGAAACTGTTGAAACAAGAAAAATCATCAATACCATCCCTTTCTAATCACAATTACATCTTTTTGACAGCAAAGTAATACAATTAACAAAATCACTAGAAAAATACATCAATCATCAATGCAAAAACTTACAACAAAAATTGCATTATCTCGTCCTGTTCCCCATTTCACTGCGCAACTTCGTTACCTTTACCAATTTTTCAGCAT
Source organism: Phenganax marumi (assembly GCA_025400095.1). NCBI lineage: Eukaryota > Metazoa > Cnidaria > Anthozoa > Malacalcyonacea > Clavulariidae > Phenganax > Phenganax marumi. Next base: position 8,365 of record JAODVM010283540.1, on the reverse strand, counting down.
CCAAATTCCAAAAATATTACATGTATGTAACATAGAAAAGTCTTAAAACAATAAAAACACTACATCTTACATGTTAAAATTCCAATTGTGGACGTGCCCACCAAATGGGGTAGTACCAGTGCTTCCACTTAAAAAAACCTCTTTCCCTGCTTTTGACTAAAATTTTCTTCAAGAAATTGCGATATTGTGTTTGCATTTCCTTTAGATAATTTTGTCACAGAATTTAACACAATTAAGCTATATAATATTACAAATACCATTTTCTCAGATTTTTTTAAACAGAAAAATCATCTTGGTGCTCTATTTCACAGTCACTATTGCTCTACAGTCTAAACACAATTAGATGACTTTGTTTGCACACAGATAAGTGAAATAATACTCTAATCAAAATGGCTTCTTCAGCATCAGGGAGGCCATTTTTCTCACTTCTCTCAAAATCTATTTCCTTCAAATTTCCTTCATTTTTCAAGAATTTCCTTTCAAAAGGAAATTTCCTGAAATTTCCTTCAAAGTCGAAGCGCGCTGGGTCGTACGGTACCCAGCCACGTTAACGCCAAAGCACTGAACACAAATAACACTTCACTGCGCTCACCCAGTGCGCTCACCTTGTACCCAAGGCACACCTCGAACCCAGGACTCACCTCGTACCCAGGGATCTTATGGTCAAAACAGACATCTTTTGGGCTGCAGCTAACGCCAGAGCTGGCGTTTTGTTACAGTCAACCTTTCCACTTTGTGAAAACCCAACCATTTTTTTGTGATGAATTACTATCTGTCTGTCCAGATATTACACCAGATGTTCCTATTATTGTGCATGCTGCAGATACATATATAATTCCACCTGTTTTAGAGAACTTGAATTAGCTGAAAATGTTGGCATGGTTGAACCGCACGATCAATGAACATGTAGGTTTAATAGTTGTGGCCCTAGTGCCATCGTAACCGTATTGCTCGCAAGTCTCATCACTATTCGACTTATTAATCCCACTGAAAAACCTACCAAGATTTATCAGTATACGAAGTTGCAAACATTCACGCCCAGCAGTCAATGGCATTGCACAAATTACATCAATATAGGACGACAGTCTAAGTGATCCGCGCTCTGTATCACAACCTACAGATTTTGATTCAGCATTCGTACCACCCGAGTCAAAATATGACATCTTGTCTGAATTAACACCTCAACAAACAGAACATCTACATCATTATTTAAATGCCAATACAGATCGGGTTTTTTCCACACGAAATTAATAATTTGGGCTTTGTACACCCCGTATCCAGTATCGCATAGTCATTGATGGCACATCGCTAATTAAACGACGCAATCGTACCACATCCACACAGTGAGAGGAAATTATGTGTCATATACAAGAAATGTTAAACAATGATAACATCGTACCATCTGTCAGTCCATGGGCCACCCTGTTGTTCTGGTAAAAAACAAAGACAACTCCACATGTTTTTGTGACAAAGAAGGATCCATGTCCCCTCCCTTACATCAAGTAGTCCCTTGATTTACTAGGGCAAACACAATATTTCACCACTCTAGATCTCTTCTCCGGCTATTGGGAAGTTGAAGTCGACAACCTCTCTACAGAATATACTGCTTTTAGTACCTAAGATCTTTATAAATTAAAGTTTTGCTATTTGGATTACGTGCAGGACACAAAAGGAAAACCTTAGATAACCCCTCGCAAAGTCAACTCCTACATGCAGTGATAGGAAATTACATTGTCACATGTAGCACACATAACAGTTTTAAAAGCATAAAAGCAAATATATAAGCCAACACGAAACTCGATATACAGAAATTCATTATACTTACGAATCTGTAGACATTCAATCGTTGTTTGGTTTTGCTGAATATGAATGGATGAGTCGCATTGTTACAGTCTTCTTTTGGGAAATGTGGGCCGGCCCTATCTCTAAGCCAATCAACCAGCACTGAGTATGTGTATGGCTACGAGTCATTCCTCTCTGCAGGGGAAACTTAGCTGTGACATAACCCTTGCAAAAGCAAATTACCGCGGCACTAGAAATGTTATGATGTAAGCGGCGACCTGTGCAATAGTACAAAGGTTTTCCTTTCCTGTCCTGCACTTTTACCCTTATATTTGCTTTCCTACTTTTTAAAATAGTTATGTGCGCTCCATGTGACAATTTAATTTCCTGCATGTACAGAGTTGTCTTTGCAAGCGGTTATCTAAGGTTTTCTTTTCTGTCTTCCACATGTATGCTTATATTTGCTTTCATACTTTTAAAACTGTTAGGTGCACTACATGTGACAACTTCATTTCCTATCACTGCATGTAGGGAGTTGCCATTGCTAGGGGTTTTCTAAGGTTTTCTTTTCTGTCCTGGATGTGTAGGCTTACATCTCCTTTCATGCTTTTCAGGCTACTGTGAGCCCAAAATATCACCGGGTTAGCTTGTCTTTGAAAGGGATTTGTAAAACAAACAGTTGTTTCTGCTACATAACATTGCCAGTGTTTATTGTTTGTCAAGGTCGTTTTATTCAAAACTACACTATGATAATTTTGCAAGCTTGCCTATAAAAAAGGATGGATATTTTGTGGCTGGCACGCACTTTGTTTGTGTTTATAAACTCATAAAATCAGATGAAGTCAGAATGGTTTCTGTGGAAAAGTATCTGTCCTTTTGTGGTGCAGGTCTTGAAATGTTTACCTCAAAAGAGCATACATTTCTAAAATGTATAGAAGAGACCTGTTCTCTTTCACTCCTCAGCAGAAGTACACACAGCTGATGGATGCCTACGAGATGAAAGTGTTATAGCAATACAAACCAAACAAGTTCCCATTATGTTTGTGTGAAGAAGTTGCAGCTTTGTGGGTCTCGCAGTCATCTGCAAATCCGGAGAGGCCCTATTTTCGTTGTAAGTGGACGGCGGACGACGAAAAGTCTGAGTTTTTTGAATGGGCAGATAAAACAAAAAAAAGAGGTTGAAAGCACAATCCAAAAAGGATAACCGACCCCAAAAATGTTAGCAGATCAGTGAAAAAGTCAAAGAAAAGGAGGATTATTTCCTCGGACGAAGAACGATGAGCCTTTGAACTTTCTTAAGCCAAAGTTCAAGTAACTTTAAACGGAATGTCCTTATTTTACATTGTTAGCTGGTCTTAGCACAAGTTTGTACCAACTTTAGAGGCATGAGTAGTTCTAGACAGGGATTTTTTGCATTCACTATTATGTTGCCACTTAATCGCAGACATGGGTAGATGTATGTTTAAATTATTTTGATAGATCAATAACACGGACAACAAAAACTCTTTGTAGGTTATATCACTAAAGACAAAAATTTCTTAATTGACTGTAATTGGTATTTATTAGTCATTTAGAACAATTTAATTATCTTTCATGCCAATATATCTTTGTTGTTTGTTTGACTCCTTCACAATCTGGATTTCAAATTCAATACGAAATTATACAATAACATGCAAATGTTTGATTAGTGGAGACTATAAAAATGTTTGGCTTCCGTGAGTCATCATTTCACCACAAGTCAAGCTATCAAGAACCTTTTGTTTGTTTCAGGTGTGGTAAAATTTTGTTGAGATATAACAATATTCAAACGTGCTTAAGTATTGAATAAATCGAGCAATCAAAGAAGGTCGAAGTTCATTGCGAATGTGTCATGACAAAGGTGAGAACTATCAATAACAAGTCAGCTCGTCTTCTTAAAAGGACTGGTAAGGAAATGTGCAAGCAAGATCCTGATCTTCTTAAAGTATTAAAGTGCCAGGAGAAGTCAACTAAGTACATGACGCAAGTTATGAAAAACATGAACAAAAGACAGAGACAAAAACGACCAACTTCAGGAACGGAGATTACTTTTAATATAGAAAAGGCATTTGTTAGTTAACGAGTATTAAAGAAAGTGTGATTTTGTAAATGTAAATGGTTCGGCTGAATGTTACTGTGAACCCTCCTCAGCAACCCTCCTCAGCAACATTCAGAGAGAATTCCAGTTGTAGCAGATGCTAAGTCAATGAAGTGACAAGAAAAGAAGCACAAACTCAAACGAACTAAGAACCAACAGGCGAAGAAAAGAAACAGAACGTTTACTACATTAACTCTACATAACAATCTGTACTACCTCGTGTAGCAAAGTGTGTTTGAAATAAAAGTCGTTTCACAGAGTACGTAACAAGTGGTGCAGGATTGACTTTCTTAAGTTTAAAGAAAGAAAAGTTTTAACAACTGCAACAGTGCGACTTTCCATGTCAATTAATATTACTTACTCAATCAAGAACGAAGAAAACAATAAAATATACCACCGGAACACAGACTGATACAGTCTACTCCTCAATGAAAGCTGAATCTTCTAAAGTAGAAAAAGAAGTTTCTTTTGAAGAATATTTGACAACTCATCTGATTGGTGAGCCAAATATCCTAGTGCTCGTTGTATTCCTGCTGAATACGAGTCGGATTCCGAGGACCATTACCTACCACCACCGCTTGACCTCTTTCAGTCTTAAGTCAGTGATATAAAAGTTATCTATACAGCTATGGTTATTTTCTTAATGAAAAACTTTTGTTTGGTTCATTTGAACTTTATTTGATATGTTATACTGAATGCCCTATTGAGAACTAAATAAATAGTTTTGATTATATTTCTGAATACAAGTAAGTAGCCGTGTAGCAAACTAAGATTTATCATTGAGTGAGTGAATGAGCATAACACAATCTGAGTCTAACATAGAACCTATATCATCTCTTACTCGTTGTCGGGTTGGGAGCCTTCGCTTGAATTCTGAATTGTGGTGTGACAGTACTTGCCCCAATCTTGCAGGTTTATTTTCAGATTCTCCTTTAGACAGTTATCTAGAAATAGAGTTCTCAGCTTTTCTCCAAGGCCCAAAAATGGAGGGTCAGGTTGCCCAAGACCTACAACCAGGACTTCTGAATTTGTTAACAGAAATGACCGAACGTCTACAAGTCCATGATCAACATATTGCTGGTGCACCTCCCAGGGCAACGGGTTTACAGCCTCCAGCACTTCATGGGTCTCCTACCCAGGACTATCACGAATGGCAAAATATGACACTGATACTACATCAACTTACAGTGCAAATGTATCTGCCTCCTCGTGTAAAATTAGCATCGGAGAATGGCCTAGCGCCACTAAAGACATGCTAGACATTAGAGCATATCGTTTCGTTGATATGGAAATCCTGAGTGAAGTTTTTCAGCAAGTGGCTTGTAACGAATGTGGTGAGTCAGCATTTTTACTTGAAGACAAGCCATTTGAGCAAAAGGATAGTGCATCTCAACTCCGCTTACGATCCAAAGAATGTGGTTGGGTTTTTTCATTTTATTTGTCAAAGAAAATAGCTGTGAAAAGCTGCTTTTACATTAATAAAAGGTTTGTATATGCGATGAGATCCATTGGACAAAGACATGCCTCCATGAAAAGGTTTTGTACCCACATGAACATGCCATCACCAGTGCACTTTGAAGCATACAGAGCATGTAATGCCGGCTTATCCAAATAAGCCAAGTATTTTGAAATGAAGTCCATGAATGATGCTGCTTTAGACGTGAAAGGTAAAAATCCTGATTGAGTAAAACCCAATGTGGTGTAATGTGATGGAACCTGGCAGCGACGAGGATACTCATCTCTTTATGGCTGCATCCCCACATTGTCCATTGACACTAGAAAGTGTTTGGATGTTGAAGTCCTCACAAAGGTGTGTCATGGGTGCCGAAGAATTGCTAGAGAGAAGAATGTCTCTAAGAAAGCTGATTTGGTAGAAAAGCATGTGTGTAAGATCAACTATAAAGGATACTCCCCAGTTACGGAGACTGAGGGTATCAAAAGGATTTTTGCCCAAAGTGAAAACACACGGCAACTACAGTAATACAGAATATTTTGGTGATAGGGACAGCAAAGCATATTTAGAGATTTAAGATATATATACCAATGTTCATGTGGATTAAAAGGAATGCGTTGGTCATGTTCAAAAGAGAGTTGGGACAGCCATGCGGAAACTAAAAAAAACACAAAGGCATAGGAGGAAAAGGAAAACATACTGAAAGCCACATTTGAGCGCAAATGGGAGTTGATGAAGCCAATACTTAACGACCCTGACAAAATTACGCAGTGGTATATAAGCGAGTATAAGTACTAGTACTTGCATGTATCGTATTATTATGCTATAAAATGATATTAAAATTTAGTTGTTTTTTTCTCTAGTGTCATAACCAAAAGTCTTTCCCTGGAGTATGAAAATAAGGAAGGTCATAATTGATAAATTACAAAACTACTATGGAATTGCCATCAGAAGTAATTGTGGTGATTTAAATGCTATGAAGTCAGCAATTATACTAGCCCGTTTTCCGTATGTATTGTATATTTATATTTTAGGTAGGTTGCACAACGCTCGAAACATGACGAAGGTGGAGCTGATCTCAGATCCTCAAGTTTATTTTGATTACTTATCTTCTGATGCTATTAATTTTCTGAATGTCAATTTAGTTAGCGATTAAGTCGTCGAATTACAATATGAGTACATCGAGAATTTTAGTGAGCCAAATGCAAAGATGAACATTGTTATCGCAGCGTTTACGACCGCTTATGATAGACTAAAACTGTATGATGTATTAGATCTATTGCAAGAACGTGTCTTCTACTATGATACTGACTTCGTCATTTTTCTTTCGAAACCCGGTGATCCCGAGCCACCTACTCGTGTCTATTTATGAGAGTTAACAGATGAATTAAAGGCCGGGGATTATATAGCTACATTGAACTTAGGAGGACCTAAAACTTATTGCCACAAAACGGCAAACAATAAGGTGGAAACGAAAGCGTGTGGCATAACATTTGACTGTACACCTAGGAGAAACGTAAACTTTAATGTTATTTGTGCCTTCGTGTATCTCGGTGCACAGTGCAATGTCAAGGCACACGTTAGCGTGGATATTCCTTTTAAAATTACTAGAGACAAACGCTTGAAGGGCGTCGTTACCAAAAGACAGAAAAAGGACTACCAGTAATCACACGCTTACTATAAACAATTTGATACCACCATAGGCAAGTGACATTGAGGGATTGCTAGATCGTGAAGATGCATGCAAAAAGTGAAAATGCAAGACAAGAAACACAAAAAGCTGTACTCCTTCCTCATTTGAGAGGATATAGAGTTACTTCTAAAATTTGAGGCAGAGTACGCTGCTCACGGTTCAAGTGCTGGGAGCATTGTAAGAGTGGACAGAAGTTTCAACACATCTCTCTTGGAGCGATCAGAAAGCCACTTGTCAAAACCGGCTCTTTTAAGAGCCCAACACATTTATAAAAGAGCGAAAACAAATATCGATTCTCACTTTTTCTTTTTTATTACGTATTAACACGAGTAAATGCAAATCCAAATTAGTATTAGTCACAATAAACGGTATGTTACTTCTCTTTGTATTCTTTAGCAATGTAGTCACAGCGTGCTTGTCGTGTCCTATTTATACACCCTGCCATAATTATTCCACATGTATCCAGTGATATTTATACTAAAAGGCTTTAAAATGGGGCCTCATCTATATTTCTGCTCGGTTGAAATAAGCATATAATGTCAACGCAAACTTATGTACGCCTCATTAATCAAACGCATGTTGCGGTAACTTGAACAAATGGGTCAACCTTTAGGTAAACTGCAAAGTCCTAAAATAAACAAGAACCACAACAGGCAAAAAAAGTTTCAATCGCAATTATCTCAATCTAGGCTGTTCAGATAGGCTATAATAGTAAAACTGTAAAAAAACTATAGACCCATTGAACACGTACAGAGCAGAAACGATGGAGAATCTACAACAAGAAACGATAAAGAAGTTCAAAATGTTGATATTCTTGAATAAAACAGTTTGAGAACAATCATGCTTTCTCATTCTTTATGTCATAGCCATGCGTTAACATGGATGCATACTGGGCTAGCATATATTATAGTGCAAAATGCTCGGGAGGATTCAGTGGCGTGAATCGCTGGTGTAATGATGTAAACAAGAGACCTCAAAGACAGTGCAAAGTTTCTGAGAGCTTTATAAGGGATAATTTAAAAGGAAGAACAAGTTGGTATTTCTTTTTTGGATGATTATGATGCTTTGACAAATAAATTGCTTGTTTGAAGGACCTAGATGATTACATGAAAAATGATTTTTTCCTTGAGATGAGAAGAGACAGAGATTCTTATAAGAAGCGACACTGGAGAACCTGTGCCATTTGAAAGCGGGAAGGTGATCATTACACTACACTTTAAGCAGCAAAGCTCGCCATACTTCTGTTAAGAAATGAATCAGAATAATCCTTATGTTCAGTACTACATAAAACAACAACAGCAAGGCCACGGGATGCCTGTAT
>JAODVM010283429.1:0-12186 GCA_025400095.1 Phenganax marumi | reverse complement strand
GAAAATTCCTAATTTACACGGTCAAAAAAAATTTCACAAATGAAATTTGTCAAAGAAAATTTGGTCGTGTAAAAGGGACGTTAAGCTAAGTCACCTTTGAACAACTGGCCCCTGAAGCATACTGAAAAGCAGTGACATCATTTTTTTGGACGAAGTATTAGACAGGGAAGCCCTTGCATCTTAATGGTAAAAAATTTTCTCTACATTATTCAGATCGCAAAGCCGTGCTGATCTTATCGAGAAAGATGTTAGCAAAACATTGAGCACATTTCGAGAACAGAGTAGAACGAGTATAAACGATGACCGAGGCAAGCTGAGCATCGATGAATTTGGTCGAGATATTCGTAAGAAAGTAACAAGCGAACGACAGCAAAGAAATGATCAAGTTTATCAAGAACGAGATAGAAGGAGAGAAAGAAGCCGAAGTCCACGTCGAACGTGGGAAGACGATGATCGCGCAAGAGATCGAAACCGCAAAGACTGGGGCAGAGCGGACGACGAACCTCGAAGAAGACGCGATGACTATCACAGTGACGGCAGTAATGATAGCTGGGAAGCAAGAGGAGGTGGAGAAAGATATAGAGATTGGCCTCGAGGTCGTGAACCTGAAAGGTGAACTAGACTATTTTGTCATTTCTGAATTGCTCCACCGACTCACAGATTAATGAGTATACAGATATGTGACTCACTTAGGCTTGAAGCCAACAACTTGGGCATAAGTCCAGGGTTCGAATCGGTGAAGAAAAGTCTACTTGCAATTTTTTTTCAAGGAAATTTGGGAAATTTTTAAGGAAGTCTTGGTTTGAAAAAGTGGAAACACTGTCTACGAAAAGCTGAAAAGCGCCACATAAAGTCGACAACAAAATGGCAGCCGTCGTGAGCACTGGTCACGAGTTTAGATTTTCCATTTCCGAGATATTTCATAAGGGATTTTGGAGTTTTTATGGCAAAAAATCCTACAACAGTTTAAACGCAATGCATTCTACTAAAAACAGACTCACGAAAAAATGCCAAAAATAAAATTTTCGATTCGTACATGGTCAAAAACGACTTGCAAATTGTGAATTGCGAGCCGCTAATTCGAACCCTGCGTTGAAAACATAGCAATGAGAAGAAGATATGGTTTGGAAACTGGACCAAAATCTTTGCTCTGTCTTTTTGTTCATGTTCATGCCAACATATGCAAGCTGAACGCATAATCATGGGAGATATGGCTTGGAGATATGAATGAAGTCTATGTTTGATGATTTGTTTATGTTTATGCAAGCTTCTGCATGAAGAAGACGTGGCTATTCAACACACAGTTTGAAGACTCGACTTAACATTAATTGGCCTATCTTTTTCTTTTCATTTCCATCAAATGTAATGCACTAGAATGCAGTTTAACAGACACCAGGTTAGGGCAAGGTGGGTTTGTGGCACTGACATATATACATCCGGACTGCTTTCTCCTATGCTTTTTGACTTGAGGCTTGCGTGGTCAATTGAAAGTCATGAAGGTTGACGAATATGAGAGTATTGTGACATCGCTGACTCATCAAATAAAGTCAGCAATATTGGTCAGCAGCCGACTTCATAAGTAAACACTCTCATAATTTCGGTCATCTTGGACCATGCTTTTTGACGCCAAGCAAGCAGTCCAGATGTATATATGTCAGTGGTTTGCGGGCTCGCATTCGCAACCTAATATTACATTTTTTGATGGTCAGCGTTGTATGGTGTCTGCTAAATAGCATTTGTCCCTGTAATGCACATATATGTAGGTGAGTGTGAGCCTAATAAATTGGTTATCACTGAATGGCAAATGGCCATGGGAATGATGGGATAGCACAATGCTAGATTTTCAAATTTGGTTTAAAATGCAAAATTTGGTAAAATGGATAAACATACGACTAGAAAGGCAAAACAGTCAAAATTCTCATCAAATTAGAGGGTGTGAACAAGCAGTACACTTCTATCTGATTTCACGAAACTACAAAAAAAAATTTCACCTGAATATTCACTGCTTCTTTTTGAGGCGCCATTGTTCACATCAGAGTAAGGTTGTTGGGGCAAAGGTGGTCTAGACTGAGCAGCCATTGGCATTGCGGGCGGTGGGAGAGGTTGATAGGGAGCCGGTGGGCCATAATTTACCGAAGGTAAGGGAGGCATTTGTCCACTACTTCGGCTGCCATCGTCGCTGGACTGTCGTTTTGCAGCTAAAACGGGGTGTAATTTGCCCATTGGCACAGCATTTGCGCCCGAACCGTACGCTTTTTGAGGCATTCTTAGCCCTCCGTCAGCTGCTAGCTGTTAAAACTTGTTCTTGTCGTCAAAATCTTTGAATTAAACTTGTTTTTTTCACTATTTTCTTTCGAATTTGTAACGAAGAGTTTTCGCGACGAAAACGTGTTGACACCCACAATGCACCATGGGAAACATAGCCTAGTTCCAGGCCTCTTCTGCGGCGAGCTCAGACGTCTCGCGGGACTGTCACGTGGCGCTTTAGCGTTACATTTGTGACGTCAAAGCAAACGCATAGTAGAGAACTGGAAACTAGTTTGCTTTGCTTGCAAATTGCAAATTGCAACCATTTGCAACTCAGAACTCAGAAGTAGATACAATGGAACGTACAATTGCAGAATACCCCGCCACACTGGGCTAGGGTTAGGATTGGGTTAGTGTCAGGGTCAGGTTCAGTATTGAGTAACAGCATTTGGCAGGGTATTCTGCAATTGCTCCCAATGGAAAATTTTGAGGCAGGCGCAGAATAAAGTTTAAATCACCGTATTTCAATTTCCTGTCACTATGTCGACTAAGATTCAAACAATCATGTTTTACACGCTTTGTTATCATTCAGAATTCCACATGAATTAAATCATAACTTCCAACATTTCATCACATTTGGCCTGACTGATGGTCTAACTTTGCTTCACATAATGCCACTTGCCAACTATATCAGACAAAAGCAAAAACTCAACAACTGACATTGTCATAAGCATTTTAGTATTTATATCAAGATCAGGAATTTCCACGCATTTATAGCACTGAAATAACTTGAAGCAGTGGCGTAGCTAGGGGGGGGAAGGGGGGATACGCATCCAATTAAAGCCACGCCCATTTAGCCACGCCCTTTTGTTGGAAATTCTAAATTCTTTGCCCCCCTCAAGAAATTTCTTGCTACACCACTGACTTAAAGCAGTATTGCAAGATAGTTACATCTTTCTTCAACAAGTACTTACCATCAGGGCTCACTGCACCCGGATTGCCCACTGCTGGAACCTAAACAAAAACTGTTTGTCACTAACAGTTTTTCTGTAAAATAGCTTCTCTACAATAATCTAGTGACATATTTAGCCATTTAAAAACTTTGTAAATAAATATGAAATTCAGCATGCAAAATGAAATACCAATAATGGCCAAAACGTAACATTTAACATCAACTCAACCTGTTCGACAGTTTCCTTTGCATCTGCAGTCGTGATGGAACTAGAATTGTTCAGAGTTGTGTTTGATCTGAAACGTTAAGATTACAATACACCAATTGATCACTTCTCTAAATGTAAAGGCCTACAACAACACAATATAAATCCTCAAACTGTATAGTCAGGCATTGCAAATATTTAAAATATTTCAATCATTTACAAAAGAATTGTAATATCTTCTTTGTGTCAAAATTTCATCTTCACCAACTCATAGTTCTTATATTAAGGTCAGGGATTGTAACAGTGTTCTTACCGGCTTATGTCTTTACTAGCTTCATTATTTCCCATCATCATAGACCAATGTTTGTTACATTCTGCAATAACTTGCAATGCAAAAGCCTGAAAGGTGTTTTGATAAAGATTACAACAAAGTTGTATAAATGTGAATAAATTATGAAATTATGACAAAAACGTAGACGAGGAAAACAGCAACAGAGACAACAATGTTCAGCCAATCAACTAAAAATTACTGCAATCACAATAAAAGTCGAAAAACAGATAGAAATGAGCAAAACCTTATCTTTGGCTTCACCATTGAATGCAAATTGATTTTCTGGTTTTCCTGTGGGAACTTTATAGATCTTAAACCATTCATGAGTAGCCTGAAATTGAGATATAATGCAATATACACTACCCTCCAACCCATGATCAAAATATACATATATACAGTACATTTATATACTTATAATATTTTCAAAGAGAAAAAAATTTTAAAAACATCAAATGATTGCAAACCTTTAAAAGCCCTGGCATGTGTACATCAACATCACTAATATCTAGTGAACGACAATCCACTCACATATTACTTTAAGGGTAGCTGGGTTTCAAAGTTTCAAGTACAAAGTAGCATAAATAAAATCATATGACGAAATCTAACCATTCAATTGTGAAGCTAAAGGGTCTTTTACATCAATAGCAAGAACTTTCCAATCTGTTTCGCCTTCATCAATCAAAGCCATGACACCGAGCACTTTTACTTGCTTCACTTCACCTCGTTTGGCAATCTGAAAGAATTTCATAGTTACTATTTAGCTAGACTCGATATGAGCTGACTCTTCGAATATATGTACATGAAGTAAGCTGGAAGCAGCCATGCAAAGTGAGGTCACAACAGCGATGGAACTAAAAGAAGCGCTCCATGTCTCACCTTGTCTTCCACGCACACCTTTCAATTCCTTCGCTTTCCTGACCTCACCGTGCTTGGTCACTTCTAGTTCGCTGCATGTATGTTTTTAGGAGTCATCGTGTAGCAAGTCTACTATTAGCCATTTTACTAATCAACTGGCAAGAGTGTCTTTCTCCGTGCTTTAAATTATCTTTAAATTCAAATGACAACCTTAAAACCCTATTTTTGATACACTTGTCCTTAACCTAAAATACCGAAATCAAAAGATCGAAAACAGCCTATAGCCACAGAATACAGATCAGTAGCAGAAGGGCCACTCAGCGGTGCAACGTGCACACATTTATTTATGCAAAAATATGCAGTTTACTGGCCAGAAAGCGGAGCAGCAAGCAGTACAGCATGTTAATTGGTCAGAAAAAGTCATTGACTGGCTAGGAAAATGGCAGACAACATGTGTAATGCGACATGCGCGGGCATAAAAACTTCAAAGGTTCCGACGCAAGTGACCCCTCTCTGTTTACTGATCTTTATTCTGTGCTATAGCTTTACCATGGTTCCAATTTCACAAACATCAATGGGGTCTCCATCTCCTTTACACCCAGTGTTACTGTCAACTACAGCAGGATCTTCCCAAGTCTAAAGACATTCAAGATTATAATAAGGTCAGGGATTGTACATGTTTATAATATTTCAATCATGTGACCCATTACATAACTCTGACAAGTACAATAGTAGAGCATCAGACAGAATAAAATACACAGGTAGTGTTTTTTGCCTGCAGTAGTATCGTTAGGGCCCCGTTTACACGGTACAGGATTCGCATGGTCACGGCATCGACTGCCATTGCACAAGTTTATTTGCTCTAAAAACTTATTCTAGGACTATGTACATTTTATTAAGTCCTGCAACAATATCATAAATTTATGTGCTAAACTCGCCTCTAAAGTGCTCAATTTGATGTCGTGACCATGCAAATCTGGTACCGTGTAAACGAGGTCTAAGAATAAAAAATGACTTGAAGTTGTTTTCTGTCCAAATGCAAAGAAATAGCGTATTACCTGAGGAAAAGCTCCATAATTCCATATGTAGCCATGGTAAGGAAAAATGTTGCTAACATATCTCAATTTGCCTTTCTTGATATCTTGTTTGATTGGGTTTAAAGGTGCAGCCAGATTGATCTAAAATAAGAATATGTAACATGCCAGTATATTAAATGTAAATTACTTTTTGCAGAACATTAATACACACAGCTGCTATTTTTTTGTGCAGGAATAATATGGCAATACCTCCATCTTTGCATTGCTCCATCTTGGAATTTCGACCACCATGTTGAAGGTTTTATTCTACATAAAAACATTGCAAGTTGGAATTTGCAGATGCTCACAAAAACAAGAGGTGAAACACAAAATTTAATTCTCCACAAGTTAACCTCACAACGACCAGCAATAAATTCACCAGCGACAGCAAATTTCGAGCATGCGACCTCTGGTGAGCTTCCCTGTAAACGTTCTTACCTGAATGTCTGCATACAACGGAATATCATGCATTGGTGAAATATATCCATTTGAATCAGCTAAAATAACAAAAAAGTATTAATTCCATTAATCATCAGCTGCCCAAACAGATCAGTGATGCATCAAGAGAATTTTACTTTTTTGGATAATGCAAGACAATTTTTACTTATCAGGCTGAGAATACAGCCACTCAACCCCATATCGGACAAGTGCTCTCCTTAACAAGTAAAATGATCAGGCATTAAACAAAGAACAGTACAGTAATACCAAAACAAAACTTACAAAAAAATCCCCTATATTCGTCTGTATCGCGTCCACCTCGTTCAGTATAAGTATACATGGATCTAACTAGATATTTACTTTGAAAACAAACTGTTTTAATATGATAAAAAGAGCGAGCTACGGTCGCACTATGCAGAACAACCCTACTACGTGGAAGAAACATGGAAAAGAAAGTATAGTTGTGGAAATATCACATGAATGCTCTCGGAAACTGTAACCGCTGTCCGCCGTTGTACACGATGGTGAATGTTACATGAATTTCATTTGTACGTTTGCCGCTGACAAGAGCAGATTAACCCTGAGCCTGCCTGAGCTCTGTTTAAAACTGGAATATAAGTTCAGATTGTTTCAACGTATCTAATATTGCATGTACTCTGCAGACAATACACGCGAAAGAAACCTGAGCATTTATTTACACTTTCCACGGAAGAGATGCAAAGCTTGAGTAAAGACATATTCCCATAACAATTTTGTACAAATATGCTAACAATTAGCCTTTCTCACGACGCCATTTTTGGGGTACTTTTCGTGAAAAAAATATGTCAATATCAGAAAAGTCTAAGCTGTATGACAACCGCTGTTCAATAATTGAACTGTAAATTAACTTGTAAAGGTATTATTTGAACAATGACAATACAAAACCAATATTTATTGATTATAATCCAGTATATAATCTCAGATAGTACCCCAAAAATGGCGTCGTGAGAAAGGCTAATTGTGTGAGTTCGATTAAAGTTGATTATCATTATTAATATTAGTCATTACTGTTGATCCAAAGAATTTTCTGCGATTACGTTGCATTCAATCATTTGAATTATTTAACGTCTAATTTCGGGTTGGCATAGCATAACCAGTTGCCATGAATACAGTTGCTTAACAAATAACCGTGCGTGCTAATTATTGAAAACAACAACCACTCGTTTCCCTCAAGTCCAACTGCATGTGCACACGGTGTCCAGTTTCTAGTACAAATCACAGATGCTGGATAGGTTTCTACCAAACGTGACAGAAACATAGCCAGTAAACATTGATTCAATTATGCACGAAAACGCGCTCATACTACCACAGAATCGTCTCGAGTTTTGTGCGCGTTTGCCCCGCCATTCACCCGCGCAGAGGAATCGGTGCCAGCCCCTTCAAGACTATTGTTGCGGACCTCAAACACCTAAAACCGAAAACATACGTCATAATTATGAATTTCATTACGAAGACTCTAGACTGGAATAGGGAAACTAGGACTGACGAGGGGGGAGGGGTCAGTCATGTCTTTGACCAGGGGCCCATGACCAAACAGGGCCCATTTCTTGGCAAAGATCGAGTATTATATCAACTGTTTTGACTGAAATGCGACATTTTGTACTTAAATTAGGTAGAAAAGCAGTTTTACAACTAATATATGAGCCCCTTACCGCCCCTTTTTGGCTTTATCACAGTTTGTGTAACGCATATCACACAAAAACTTAATTGTTGGAGGATTTTTTGGGAGGGTGAGGGATCAAAAAGGTTATTTGAGGCGGAGACCAAAATTTCTTTCAGCGGCCTTAGCGGAAACTTTGGATCATGAACTAGAACTGTTTGCTATGTGTTGTTTTTTTTCATTTTACAAAACCGAAATAGTGGTAACGTGTAATGAAGATATTAGAAGTTGGGCTGGCAATAGTAGCTTGTTGGTGAGTCTTGTTCATTTTACTAAACCAAAGTGATGATGTGTTATGAACACACGAGAACTGGAGCCGAAATGTCGGACGGGGAGCCAGAACTTCTTCGCTCAGTCGCAATCATTTCACTTAAAGTAGTAGGCAATGAGTGGTAACCAGCAGGTTGCATTGAACGTATATAAACTTTATATTTTTGAAAATACATACCTCTTGTATAGCTTGTCTGAAGCAAAGAAAATTATAATCTATTAAACCTCGTTTATCAAAATTGTCGTCCCTTAAAATACACACCAAAGCCAAAAATCTAAAGCGAAAAAAACAACAAACAAAGTCAAACAAAAAGTTTAAGAATGTATTGACATGTAATGGCCCAAAATTCTAGTGAAATGCATTGATGCCATTTCTTTGAAATATATCTCTTATCTCTGACGCTTATCATTCTTTGTTGGCCATAATTTACTGTCGATTGGTCTTCTATTCCTCCAACTAAAAACTGATGAGTTGTTATTATTCTACAATGTAAACATACTTGTTGACTTCACGTAAATACAAGACCGTCGTATTGTTCATTTTTATCGTTGACAAAGTTTCTTGATCGTAAGCACTTCCTTCACCATCCTCCTTTAACCTTTAAAACCAAATTTTCATCAACAATCAATGAGCGAACCAATAAATGGCGAATAAATGCAAATTATTACCCATAAATACATGAAATGTCAATGACAACATCAATCATGTCACAACATAACTCATACGACTGCATGTCGACTGGGGAGCTGAAATTTAAAGACAGGAAAAAATTTTAAAAATTGCAATAATAAACAATGAGAAGATTTCTTGCCTTGATTTGTTTCGTTTACCTGTCCGTTGCGATGTAAATTTTACTAACAACATCAAACAAAAATGCCTTTTCTATGCCAGACCTCTGCAATAAATATGAAGAAAGGTTTGTCCGAGTCAACATTGCAATACTGTGCGACAATATTGCTTGCAAGAGAACATCCAGTTGACTGAAAAAACTGAAACTTTGCCCCGCGTTGTGGAATCGCGTTCGCGCCTTAAGACCACACTAGACAAATGAGAAAATATTCGCTAACCGAAATGAGAATATCCAACAAATTTTCTAGCGTGGCCAATTGTGGGATTAATTTTTGGACAACTTTGCTAAACGCCTAAAAAGACAAGAGGTTAACTTGAGGTGTAGAAAATGGTGCCAAGGGTCATGCAGATTTCAAGGAAAAGTCAAAAGCTAAAAAAGAGTGGCATGTAGCTAGTACCTCAAAAATCGAGTGGTCATAAATGCTAGTTAGATAAAAACTGAAAAAAATAGAATAGAAGATATTTAAAAATGTTAGACACTTCGGTTAAATGCTCAGGCATGGTAACTGGGAACAAGAAAGAGGGCTACAATGGGATAACATGGGATATAGTTTAAATAGAAAAGAACTATAAGAATTTCCACACAAAGTATGATCAAACCTTAAATATAAACTTTCTAATCCTGCATCCGCTAGCTCGTCATTTGCTCGTTGATGTATATCTCTTTGGATATCTAGTGAATAATATTGATGAAAATCTACATAAATACTGACTACATATTTATAAAAAAAATATATTATATTTTTGATTCTTTTCAAAAAAACTACAAACCTATTTTGTGGTCATCTGATATTCCATCCACTTTGTGAATAAAAACTTCAAATTTTATGTTGGGGTTCACCTAAAAGACAAATACACATACTTGGGTTAGATATGCAAATAGACAGAGCATATATAATAGAATTGCACTAAATAAAAAACTAGTAATGAAAAACCCTTTGCAGGGAGAACTAATGAATTATCATATATCATATGCTAGCAGGGTTCGAATTAGCGGCTCGCAATTTGCAATTTGCGAGTCGTTTTCATGCTTTTCGTCATGCTTTTCGAAGACAGTGTTTCCACTTTTTCACATCAAGATTTCCTTCAAAATTTCCCAAATTTCCTTGAAAAAAAATTGCGAGTCGACTTTTCTTTACCGATTCGAACCCTGACTAGCTCTTGTAATATGATATACGATATATGTGATAGCAACCAACATGAAATGCATACTTTGTATGCTCTTGTAACTGTGGAATGGAGTTTTTGCAGTGCCTCTAAGTATTCATCCTGTTGAAGGGAGAAAAAAGACAAACGAAAAAATAACATTCATAGTTTTTTGAAACTTTACAACATTATTCATTGCAATGCAATACACCAGTATGTTGCTAGTTCTACTACTTGTTTTAGCAAAAAAAATAAGAATTGAATACAACTTTGCAAGCTAGCTTTAATCTCTTTACTATCAGTAACATACTTGTGCATCAATAACAAAGACTAGAGCTCCACAGTTTCCAAAGATCTGTTCAGAATCAAAAGCTGGATCAAAAAAGTCAATCTGGCCTGGGAAATCCCAAATCTAGATAAGAGTATGGATATAAAACTGTGAATTGAGTCCATCCATGCCTTGATAGCACAAAAGCGTAAACATTTACAGTAAAACTAAACAAACTTAGCACACCTGGAACTGTACAAATGAACTGTTTGAAATATCTAATCTGAGTCAAGGCTCAAGAAAATTGAAGAATCAGAAAAAACAAACAAGTCTATTAAGAAATTCTGGAGCCATGTAATTTGATGGTAAACAGAGGATAACTTTGAAACAGTGGTACATTCTACTATGTGTACCTGTTTTCTCCAAAATACCCACAGTTACCACCAAAATAATGCTACATGACAGTATTGTGTTGCTTATTTACTCAATATTTTAAATGCTGGTATTTTGGCCATTTCAATGTGGGATAAATGTGCGTAAGGATACCATCTTTCACAACTTTAGCTGTACTTTCTAAAAACAATGTTTCATTTGGTGACATTTTGTGAAAAACAACTTTCTGAATTGATGATTTTCCGCTCCTAAACAAAGCCAAGTCATTAACATTAAACTAAAACCAGTGCATTCGTTAACATTATATTACCCAAGTTCTAACACTAAATATCAACCTTCTTAGTCCCATAAGTAAGATTCTTGGTTTTTCATCGCTTGATGACGTGCTATAATCTTCATTATCACCAGGCTCATAACTGAAAAACATACCATTCACAGAATTTAACCCATTAATTACACTCCAATGCACCATACTTATATATTTTAATATTTTACATTAATATTACGATATTATATTATAATAATATTATAATGATAATAATGCATTTAATATTTTATATTAATATTACAATATTGTACTACAATAATGTTATAATAATAATGTATTTTATATTTTATATTAATATTATAATATATTATAACACAATAATATTATAATACTAATGTAATAATTATAATAATAGTAATAATAATAATATTATAATGTTATAAGTCCAGACCCCTACTTACCCAAAATCCCTTGGAAACGATCCAACCATACTATAACTGCCAAAATTATCGTCTTCGTCGTACGACTATAAAAATAACCAAGAAATCGAAATACCCACAATTTCACAATTTTCATTTCTGTTTGGTATAGAAAAAAGATTAAGGCGTAATATAAAGAAAATTATTGTGCTACAATATGAACGAGGCGGCAACAAGCATCATGGTCGAACCACAACAACTGTGGCCCATAGGAGAAGTACACGACAAGTCACAACACGAAAGCAAAAACGAAATTTTAAACTGCACAGAAATTAGGCTTACTAGAGCAAAAAAAAACTGAATAAACACTGAAATACAAAGCCACAGACGCTAAAAATGTACTTACATCCGTCATGTCCAAGCCAAATGGTTAGAAAATGCTAGAAAATCGACGAAACTTCAATGAAAAAATACGAAATTTCGTGCAAGTTCGAAATCATGTGATTGTAATTTGTACAGGGAAGCAGCGGGCTCAAAGACACGCAAATTCGTGCTCGTGAAACACGCATGTGAAGAATCAACCACGCACACAGAGATCGCAACGGAACACGTTCATCAGACAAGTGAGTAAAGCACGCACGAAGTCAATTCTGCACGAAAACATTGCAAAAGAACACGTTTCCAAGACGGTATTAGGGCCTGTTCATATGGGCCAAAGTTATCCCGGTTAGCGAGGAAACTTTTCGGCAAATTGGCAAGCGAGATCTCG
>JAODVM010283319.1:0-12187 GCA_025400095.1 Phenganax marumi | reverse complement strand
GCACTGTATTAGTTACCTTAAATATTTTTAGCAAATCCTTCAAAACTTAGGAGTTACCTGTCCGAAATTCCCACTTTTATCACAGAAACTTTGGCATACTGCCCGTGCAGTTTGAACAGCGAATAAGCAATGTTTACCGCCATACCACGACTTTACGAACATAAAAACGTCTTCAACATGAACATGAGCTCAAAACTACAATGATTCATCAAATTCAATACATCATATTCCTGAGTATTTTACTTATAGTACCTCTGGTACAGCATCAATGGTATTTGTTCCTTTGCTGATGCTCTCTAACACAGCCTGAATGTAACATTCAAAGACAAGATTGCTCGGCATCATCGTGATTAGATGGCACATACTGGGGTCGGCTGTATGAAACTCATGACTACGTTTCAACTGCCATTTTGTGATTAAAAACTGAAAGTGGTTAAATCTCTAATACGCGATTCTAGTTGGCTGATTTTCGCACTGAACTACAGCTAACTTTGACTACGTTTTCATACAAACGGTCCCCGGAGATTAATCAGTTATATCGTGATGAAAGTTTTTAATAAATATAAGTCTGCTGCACAGTATTTAAAATCATCGTACCATAAAAATACCACTTTGCCACAAAAAAATAATACCACAAAAAATAATACCACAAAAAAAATAAATAATACCACAAAAAATAATACCAAAAAAAATAATACCACAAAAAAAAATACCACTTTGCATGTACCGCATTGTACTGCAAGACCACTACATTCGCAATATGTACCTTATTTTTTACAATATCGTCTTGGGTGAGATGTTCTCGTCTACAACAAATACGCACCAGTTCATTATTACGATAACATTACAGCACCAAAAACAAATGATTCACAAAATATCAATCAAAAGCTTGCAATTTCTTTAAAATCATAGTTTTGGTGTACAACTACCTCTTTCTAGAAACAAGAGTCATTCCATTCACATCATAAACGTTTGCTACATATGACCCAACGTTTTCCTTGAAATAAAAAAGAATTGTCATTGATCATGCAAACGCAAAATATGCATTGTGGTGTGTACCCTATTTTAGTATGTATACAAACTCATTCGTACAACTTTATCTTCCTTGAAGAACCAACCATCCCGTGACCTTGAGAATGTAATTGGTTTTGTTGACATGGTGACTGATACAATATCGCTGAAATAGATCACAAGAAGAATGCTATATCAGTTAAAAGTGGAAGGACAGAAGGAGTCAGAAATTTGTGAATTAAATGGGTGTTGTCTTGAACAAAAAGGGCACGCAGTTCATAGATGCATAGCTGCCAGCAGTTTCCTGATTCCTAACTCTCTATTTTGCCAGTGATGATACGTCCCTTTACTCTAGGTAGACTTCTTGTGCAAGGCACTGCAGCCACGGGGTTAGAACAAACAAAAATGGTCAAAGGCTGGAACCATACCAGCTCATTAAAAGGTCAACTTCTTCATCTATTTCTGCATCGCTCTCCTGCAAGTGTAAATAGTTGTTGATACAGTATGGCATTGTGATTCTACCTTGCCATCAATTAAATGATAAGGAGAGAAACTACTTAGGAATGTACCTTATCTTGCATTCGCTGGAAAACTTTTTTTTCATTATCAAGTATAGCAAAAGACTTTACACCTAAAGTACAATACAGTAGATAGCATGAAAATATATAAAGACAGCAACTCATATGGCAGTCTGCTGATAAAACAAGCTGAAACAAATAAAATGCGATCAGTAGTAGCAACTTTTCTGTCTCAGTCCAAATGTGAAATAATTTCTTGATACTCATGGCTGTACAAGTAGTATGTCAGAGCAGCTAACATAAATATTCAATGCTTTAAGTAGCTACATGGTAACAATAATTACAAAAGTTGAATAGCTTTAAATAGCTTGAAGGTTCACCCTCAGGCCAAACTCTCGACTAAAACGAACTAATGTTGCACTGATTTTGAGGCAAAACTTCACAAATCCAATTGATACAAACCCTCTGCTTCTCCATTAAAAATAATGCTGATATCACCACGTTGCCATTTCATGTCAGCAAAGTCAATAAGCGTACTATCTAGTCTGTTAAAAAATGAAATCAAACAGATACTTCAATGAGAACATTTTAAACAAACCAACAATTATAAAAAAAGATTTCTATATATCACAAAAAAACATAACCATTGGTTGGCAGCATACCTTATACAGCAACCTTTTTTGTATATCTTACAGGTATCAGATGGTAGTATTCTTGACACTAAGGGGACTGTGAAATGTGAAGTAACAAAAAAACATATTATAAGCTCTTAACATTGCTTACCACTCAGAAAGAACTTTGGATGAATGCAAACAGCTGTACTAACAGCATGAATTCTATATTCTTTAAACACTTACTCCAACTTGAAAAATCCCATTTTAATTCCACATAAAAGTCTCCAAGCTAAGTGATTTCAAGGAAATAATTCATATCATGAATAGCCAGATTATCTGTATGTACTTGTTTTATACTGAAAAACCAAAAATTTTGACAAAATACCTCATGTAAAGCTTTTATTAATTCCGGCCGATTTTTCTCAACACTATGCTGATTTTGGTCCTTCAGTTTTCTTAGAACTGCTTTCGCTGTAAAAACAGACAAGTGCTATCCTGATTATCACTTTTCAAAACAATGAAAAAGGAGAACATCAAAAAACTACTCATCTATGTTCATAGTATGTAATTTCTGACCAAACAAACTCAATGCAATGCATTGCCTTTTTTCCTGCAGCATTAATTTGGCCCTCCTGTCTGTCAATATACTACAGTAGATCTTATAATGTATTCAGTATTAACTAAATGTTGCATTAGAAGTAAAAGTCTGCTTCATACTAATGGATCTGCTTCCCCAACTGATGGCTTCTGCAAGTGGACTCCAGCCAGCTTCATTTTTCACTTTGATAGGCGCATTCTTCTCAAGAAGCAGAAACACACATTCTGGTTTTAAAAATTAAATTTAATAAGCACATACTTTTAAATTACCATATCTTCGGCAATTTGTACCTCCACCTACCTTTGTGTCCAAGCATGACTGCTAAGTGCAATGGAGTGTTTCCTACAAAGATAATCGTAACTGCTGAAATAATATAGAAAATGTTGTTGCCCACTTTCATGTCATAATTACAGTGGTATATGCCAATGTATTTGCAATGGGTTTTTCATTGGAAGAGTGAAATTGTTAGACAAAGTAAATTGGTTAAAATATATTAAATAACTGTGCACCTGGTTTGGTGTAATTTCAACAAAAAAACAATAAATATCAGCAAAAGTGACCAAATACTGTAAGATACCATGCTCCATGGCATATCTCACTTTCACTTTAGCAATAATTATTGTTGTATTACCCACTGCCTTAGTTTCTAAATTGTACGAGTTGTGATGCAATCTACCATAAGCCACTAGTTTAGTCGAGTGATATTCAAGACGAAAGAGAGCCTACTTAAAAACTTTCATATGTACCACATCAAACATCTTGATCAATGAAAGCCTACTCGTATCAAAGTACAATTGATAGATTAATGGGAAATATCAGCTTTCATTGCACAATAGTATTTTTAAACTCACTATTTTCGTGTTCATAAGCGTATATATATGTTCTTGTTTTAGGGTAAATTGAAATTTAAAAGTATCTGATAACAACTAAACTCGTATTCACTGGCGAAATATGGGAAACAAGGCGTGTACAATGACAAAACATGCTCCCTATATTTGAAAACACAAGTTGACCGGAAAAGGGATTTAATACCTCTTTCGGCGCAAAGTATCTAAACCTAGAGAGTACTGAGAGGTACATAGTACCGAAAATGAATAGAACACGCAAACCACTGAAAAACTTTTTGAAGAATAGCTAATTTTGACAATAGGTATTGATTATGAAATAACAGATGAAAATCGCATTTACCGTGGCAGTCTTTCTCGCCAATATCATGATTTCGTAATAGACTTGAAACTTTTCTTAAGTTTCCTTCAAAAACAGCTTTATGAAGAGGATACCGGTCGCAAGCACTAGAAGTTTCGGACATTTCTTCGTTGGTTTTCTTTATAATTTTTTTTCCTCGCATCATCTTCGCCAATGTTTCCACCTCTCAAATTTTCCTGAGTAATAAGATACACGACAGCACAGTTACTATGGTGACAGCCTGAGTGTAAACAATAATCTCGCCTGCGTTGAATATACCAAATAAACTTAGCTGTATCTGGAATTTTTAGCCGCATCTGGAATTTAGCTTTAATGAAAGAATGAGATCGCGAGCACATATGCTGCTTGAAAAAGAATACTTGAAAATACAGAAAGAACCGATTTGGGTAGGAGTATATGAATTTATGTGGGATAGTTGCCTTAGTTACCGTGAATGTATATCAGTTTTGCACAATGTTTTAGTACGATATCTGTGTTTTACAAAAGCGGTCTTATAGCTAGTAAACTCGACCTAATATTTTTGTACGCTTGGTGGTAAAACCAAACTGAAAAAAAAAGTGTCAATGAACTGATCGTGTGGTGCACTCTGATTGGCTACAATACAATTCGAGGTTTTCCTCGGATAGGCAGGGTAAACCCACCATCACGAATTTTCACTCAAAACTGGTATGGTTAAAAAGTTTCTTTGGTGCGTTTGGCTGTACCTTAACGTTTTACAATAAATTTAGGGATTCTAGGCTTTATACTATATGCCTTTCCTTTCGAGGCTTGCCAAAAATTCTCCCGTACCTTCCTGAATATTTAGTTGGAATTTATAAGTTTTAGTTGTTTACGACTTTGTTCTTATCTTCTTTCTCACTTTTATACCAGTTGTTGTATTCATATACAGGGTATCTCTGCTAAACCGTTGAATGATGATGACTTCTTTGTTTGGGAAGCAAAAGTGCATGGCTTAAAGGATACGTTGTGGGAAGGTGATCTGCAAAATTTCTTTGTGGCACCTTTTGTGGTGTAACACAACTTTACATACAAAATGAAAGCTCTAAATTTCGTTCTTCTGACCTCATGTGAAGTTTAAGAAGGCACATCTATGCTCTAAAGCTTGTTCAGCCCGAGAGTATTAAAAACACAATTCTTTTTAGGTGGAATTTTCAAGTTGTATCTAAAATTTTCAGAATCATATAACTGTTCTCCTCCACAAGTATTCTTTACCACAATTCCTTTCCATCCTAACGGTAAGAACAACGCTACTGTCTTCAATCAGTGCAATAGATATCTTTTGAGTGTAAAGTAAAAAAAGTAAAAAAAGTAAAAAAATGATGTTCGTCACTTTTCCAGTTCACATTTCAAGTGGAAGGCCCTGTTTAGATTTTTTGGACAATCTGCATGAATGGAAAGAATTCTATAACATTCGATATATTCTACTCAGTGTACAGGTACTGCGAAAATCACTCAGTTATTTTGAGGGCTTTTTCACCATGCACTGTCCAAGTTTCATCATGAGTTCAAGTTTTTCTTCAAAATTTGACTTTCACGGACAAATACACAAGCATAAAAACTTGTCAAGGAACTTGTTTGCCTGTCGTCCTTATATGACGTGCGATCATGCAAGCTTTAGCACTTTCTTCCTTGTTTTCAAGACATTACTTTCGAATCCTGTGCTAGAAAATGCCATAAACCAAGAAGCAGCATCTTTTTACCGAGACAAGATTGATATCTACCGTGAAACGGTCATGAATTGTGTACTTCTAAGCAAAAGATTAGACGGTAAGAAAGTGAGCTATGCTTTAATTAATAAGACCGCACCAAACGTCAAAAGTTCACTTCCACTGTCCAAGCGAAGGCATATTGATTGTACTTGTTCATTCTTAAATAAAAAAGACCTTTCCTTCTTTGTGCAAGCTGGCTTTCCACAAACTTCTGGTGAAGGAAACACAATTTCTCGTGCAAAGTACACAGCAGAAGATAGTCAAAAACCTCGAAATATTTCACTCCATTCCAATAAAGTTTCGTTTGAAGATTATTTGAGATTATGGAAAGGCATTGCAACTTCTAAACCTTCCGTGTCACCATTCAATCCACTCAGAGAGTTTTTAAGAACAGATGAAAAACTACAAAATGCTCATTTTGAACTATCGCGAAAAGAGGTCGAAGAAGAAATACGTCTGCAACTAGCAGAACATAAAAAACTGATGTATGGAAAGATGGATATGAAAAATGACACAGATGGAAGCGCATCGATCTCTGGTAGAGTAGACATAATGAAGCATATTTATGGGAAAAAGCCAAGTAAGTCCAATTACAATTCCTTTATGTTGAAAAAGTTGACAACGCTTGTACGAGATAGTACCAAGTTCAAACTGTTGTGTTGTATGGGGCAGCACGTGCGGAAACTGGACGTTTTAAGGCTACGAAAGAACTACTAATGTATGAACAAATTGTGTTTTTTCACGTAGATACAGAAGAAATATCTTCAATTGAATCACCTGCAATACAAGATGACATCCTTGATGAGGAGGCAATAGACTTAGTTAACTGGACTAAAACTTTATCTCCTGAGAAAATGACATCACTGTTAGAAGACTGAACACGTGAAGATCACTCAGTGGTGAAGACTAATACTGGATGGGGATTCGTTGGGATTGCTGGCAACATATTGGCAGTACTTCATGTATACATAGAAGTCTGGACCTGCGCCTTTTATCCCTCAGCTAACGACTTGATGACGTTACGAAGTGGTACGCAACAACACGGTAACTCGGCAGGGTATTGAGGATTGGGTTGCAAACACACAGATATTTATTTGTTAAGTCTTGCGACTTTCTAAATGGAAGACAGTTAATGAGGAAGATCTTACTTGCTTTACTCGGATTTCCGGAACTTATCTTTTTAAAGCACATGCTAAAGACATGAAACAATGAAAGTTCTCTTTATTAAAAATTTACCCCCTATGCCTACGGCCATTATAGCTTACCTGAGAGCACAAATTATGATCGTAAGACACGTTCAAAAAACTTCAATACGGTCAGTAAATTAGATTACTATTAAAAATGCTAGAGACAATTATCGAACTGTTTTTCAAAAAAACATCCCCAAACTACAAGAACATTTGCGATTATGATCCGCTGCCAAGTTTATTTTGATCTTCAAGTCTGCATCAAACTCAAACACTATAATCACAAGTCCTCTGGCGACTGCTAAGGATGGCGAGATGCTTAAATTTGCATTTCTTTCATACATGTTGTTGTTTACCCTATGACTGATTAACTCGTAACCGTTTCTGGAGTACAATCTTAATAAAGTCTGCATCAATGGAAAATTTAATGAAAAGCTTGGAATTGAGTTTAATACCACACTCTTCTCTTGGCGAGAGGTGGTTCTTGACTGATTAAAACCGCCCGATGTAAACCGAACTAGCATGCTCAAATGCTCATTCAAGACTCTCAATAATCCTAGAAGACTTCGTTTTGAAAATGTATTCTTCGAAAATGTTTTGGCCTGTTGCAAACTAAATTTCCTCAAGAACAAGGTTGCAACCTTAATTTAACGTAAAAACAATTTTTTTCCATCTTTCTTCTCATTGAAAACGACTCCAGGATGTCTTTGTATCCAATATCTTTTTACTCACGGAATTCACACAAGCACTCTATAAATTGATGATGATGACGACAATTTTTAAAAACATCCATTAGCGATAAATATCGGCACTCACACACTAAGAAAGACTGCCTCTATATACGCCAACATTCACCAAGTGTTCATTCTATTAACATGTGAATAAAAAGACTTACGTAAAATTTCAAATGATTTTGAAATACCAGAGAAGCATGCCGCCAAAAAAATTTGCCTAGGCTAAAGGCTAAACAGTGTCAGTTTCTGTAGTAATTACTCCTACGTTCTGTCAGCCTTTGACCAAGAAATCGTGCTTGCAGTCAGCACGCTAATATAGTTACTGTGGCGATCTGAAAAAAGTAGAAAACTACTACTAAAACGTTGGCCTAGTTAACCATGCTGGTCATCAATATTACATGAACTGACAAGGGCGCTATGCTGTTTATCACCATTCAGAGAAATTCAGAGTTTTCAGAAATTTGCAGACATCGACATTTCTGTTCCTTGCAATCTCTACGGTTTCAGCATGAGATCAAGCTAGTCTCTAACAGATCAACCGATGATGCTAATGTCAGGGTCAAATATTTAGTATACGTGCAAACAGGCATGTGGTGCAAGCTATGAATAGCCTGAAAACCAGAATAAAAACTATTTTATAGGAAGCAGAGCGCTGCTGGAAATAACCTTGTGTGTCAACATGTGAATCCAACCCAAGGTATTCAGATTACGGGAAAATGAAGGCCAAGGACATAATTCAGATTTCGTGCCGGTGCACACCATGTCAATGTGACTACAACGTGGTACAGCTTATTTGCATGTTCAAGTGTGAATGAATAAATTGCACAAAAAATGCACTACATACATGTCAATAGTACCACTAAACAGTGTAGTCACTCTTACATGATTGCAAACGTTACAGTTTTAAAAGTAAATGACAATTTAATAAGATTTCATAGTTTTGCACGGCGCACTGATGAAGGTCCGGGTTGACGGACCGAAAGCTTTGCAAAAATAAATATACGTGGTGTATCCTCAAACTGATACTTACATAAATGACAATTTATTCTCTCATATTTGCATTTAGACCTTCCTGAAGGCATAGACTAAAGTTTTTTCCGAGAGAGTGACTAGTAGTAAGTCGGTATAATCAGCATCATTCATACAATTTACTAAATGAGCGAACAAATTTCGCGTAACTGCGGAAGATAATTAGTTCAGAAACTCTATCCTAATAGTCCAAAGTGCACTGTAAAGTAGATTCTTTTATTCAGCGAACTATACTTTAAAATAATGAACCGAATCCAGATGAGATGTCACATGAATGTTGAAGTGCTATGTCAAGAGGTTGCATGTTCACCACTGCACCCAATGCCAGCTGAAAGCTAGCACCGGTAGGCAGTAGGCTTACATTTTGCATACTGGGGTGCTGTGACTAGGATACAATTTTCTACAGCGCGCTTCATCGTCAGCCCCGCAATAACATGAATACGTCACTTAGGCCAAGGCCAAGGACATGCAGCTACTGTCAGCATAGGCTGTCACATTCAACATGGGTGCAACAAATG
Source organism: Phenganax marumi (assembly GCA_025400095.1). Taxonomy (NCBI): domain Eukaryota; kingdom Metazoa; phylum Cnidaria; class Anthozoa; order Malacalcyonacea; family Clavulariidae; genus Phenganax; species Phenganax marumi. The sequence goes on along the minus strand of JAODVM010283319.1, from coordinate 3,063 downwards.
CTTTCCGACAGGTTGGAGACGCACGATTTTCTCGGCAATCCAGTTATGGCCATTGTGGTCTATCAAGTAAACACCCAAGTTCCGCAAAATCTAAATTGCAAAATTTTACAGTTTAAGTAATCGTTTAAAAACGGCCGAGTTAAAATCATTGCTACATCCACTAGAGCGGAGAGCCCGGGAACTGTGAACGAATGATCTCTTCAATGGATCTCTTCATTTCTACAGTTGCTCCATTTAAAATCCCAGGATGTTTGGAGCAACAAGGAATCATGAATGTAACTATGGTTACTTCAAGTTGATAAACGCGGTATATACCGTCGCTGGTTAATCAGTAAAGATGATTGTGATTGACGTTGTGTCATTCAACCGCAGATTTCTAGAGTTTGCCTGTGTTGTTACTGTTAATCCGCCCAACGTAATAGATGTTCCATTCCTGCTATTATGTTCTCACTAGATTAATTCAATTCGATTGTTGAGGAGCACAGTGGTCAACCACTGGAAATAAACTGGTGTACAATACAATGTTAATACAATGTAAAAGCATTTACGTCAAAGCTGTTTTCCTGTTACGCTTTGACACGCAAGTATACGCTCGTAAATAATATTTTAAATGACAATAAAATCTATCTTATAAACAACTGCAAAAAGAATTGCTTGGAATTTTGAATTTAAAATAAGTATATGTCTATTTGTTTGTGTATTCTTACAAACTATAAAAGTTTGAAAGATTTAAACTTGTACGAGCGTGTCAAAATTTCGTAACTGGACAGCAGCCTGTATTCGAACATGAGGCATTGCACGCAACCTCATTTTTGCTCTCCTAGCGCAAGACAAGGCCGTGCGCACTAGTTTTTTGGCAAGGAATGTGAAAAGTTAACAAAAATAGGCTAGAAAGCGTTTGGCTGTAAACGTATACATAACATGCACACTCATTATTTCCCCGAATTATCTCTGCACTAAAAGCGAGATACAGTTGCCGGCGATCGACTAGGGTGTTAGCGAAAGCGTTCGTGACAGGGTTTCCAACGAAATTTCAACAAATCGCAACTACAATTAAGATTCCGGTACTTAAAGAAAACCCTTGAAATCTTCATCTATGCCAATTCATATTCAGGACAGCCTAGTCGTTGCAAAGCGGAAGATGAGCCGAAAGAGAGCGTCTTGCATACCTAGTGCTCTGAGCGCCGGAGTTAGGCCGATTAATGAAAGGCAAGGATAGAAGTTCAATTCCTGCTTGGCAACAGAGTTTGAGATTAAGCCACTCGAGAAAGTAATTAGCTACTCGGACAAGCAAACTGAAATGCAAGAAAAGCAAAACTGCAGAGTACAGTTTCTTATATCCATGCATCAGATTATAAGTAAAACAAGGTTTTAAATTATGTTTTATGAGCAAAAACTGCAGCGAACTAGCTCACAGTTTGGTGACTTATGCAAAAACTTGCACCTTGGCCCTCTTCAAGGCTAGGTGAAATGATTACAAGCACGACTCCGCATGTAGCTATTGGCAATGAAGCTCAAGGCCTCAGGTGGTGATTATTAACGTTACTCTCATGTTGGGTGCGCGCAAAGTTGCAAAACATGCACGTTACGTAGCACATGCATGCAGGTGTTTAATTTTAGAAACAAACTTTTCCAGAGATCACAACTATTAGAATTTCTATAGTCAAGGAACGGCTGCAATTGAATATGCGATCGAACTTTGACACTTTCTTTAAGTAGTGGTACGATAAAACAGGAAAAGTGAATGTTTATTTCAAAAATAGCAGTGCAAATCAAACGTAAAGAGTACATCGATACAAGTGTACAACATGCAGGTTGCTTTTTTAATCTGGAAGACTCTACGCATGTTCCACCTCATTTAACGACTTGATCGGCTGACATTAATCCGTTCGCCAGACGTTTCATAGAAAACGAATTGCATCGATGAAAGAGCATCTTAAACTGATCAAGACATGCATCAAAAAACGGTTAACATAACTAAGCGTAAAAAGTCTCAGTAACTTTAGTTAATCTGCTAGTAGACCTGGCTTGTGGTAGCGTGCATTTGCCCACGGAATAGTTAATAATACCATGAAAAAAAATTCGGTTTCGCTCGTTTATACATCTCTGTTCACTTGGTCCACGATCATGAAAGTAGAACTATGAAATTATATAGCAACACGGTTAATTTCATCAGTGATACGTGCAAACTTAGTGTATAAAATGACCTTTCACCATATATTCCAACTTCTCCTTAACTCCTTAACTCTACCGGAGGAATCTCTGCTCCATACACTACCTTGGCTGACACTGCATAATATAAAACGAACTGTGTACAGTTTTGAATCTCTCAAATATTGAGCGATGTGGATATAATCGTCAACGTGCACATATAACCACACTGCTGTCAGGCTAGAAAAAAGTGATGTAAAGAAGCAAGGATTAAGTGGGTAGTGCTTCCCAGCAGGGAAATCTTTTCCCATATATTGTAACCTGTATATCTCATTTATAAAATCTATATGTCCTGCGAATCTCATTTTTAAAAGCCTGTGACAAAATCGATGATAAAAAGCCTTTTGTTTTTGTCAGAGGGTAAACATTGCAACAAATTGTCTTGACAAAAGTTCAAGTTTTATCAGTATTTATCAGAAATTCGTCACCCAGTACATTGTATTCGTCACCTGTGGTCTCTAGAAGCCAAGTTCTTGCGTCATTGGGGCTGGCACAGGAACTATTTACACTTTTTTGATCTTGCCCTGTGGCAAGATACAGGCATAGGTGACTGTATCGGACCTGACAAAGTGCACTCCTGAGCGAGTTCAGTTTCCCGATTATTTCAGCCCTTCATCTCAGCCCAGCTCTCGAGAGTTGAAAAAAAGAAGAATGTTACTGTATTGTAGATTTGGTGAACGTATGTCATTACCATGGTACAAAATCAAATAAAAATGTACAAGACATTAATAGACGTCAGTGATATTCGGACAGATTTCTTAATCTATGTGACCTACAAACTGAGCTGGTCTTCAATTAACATTGTTTGATAAATCCAATATTCGGCGAGCTTTAGCGCACACATCACAAATA
>JAODVM010283208.1:0-12187 GCA_025400095.1 Phenganax marumi | reverse complement strand
GCCGTATCTAATACTATTTGGTTCGACTCAAGAACATGGATTCATTCAGACGCCGTATTTAATGAAGTTAAATTTATGGCATTTAGTAGGTTACAGCAAAATTACGCGCGAATTCCCTATGAAAACATTGACATTAAGGCCTAGGTCAAACGTCGCTCTTTTCATGCGCCGAACCTAATGGAAATGAGCTCAGACAAAGATTTTAGGTCATTTGCATTAGGTTCGGCGCATGAGAAGAGCGACGTTTGACCTAGGCCTTATAGAAGTGCGCAAAATGAAATATGATTACATAGTAGAGCAACAAGTATAGTCAAGCTTCTATGACTATATACTCTGAAGAGAAGAACATTGAAAAAGAGTGCTACAGATACATTATTATAATTGTACTTGCCAAGTCCTCCTGTCCTCCAAGAGCAGCAGTGTAGATAACAGTCGTAGGAGCGGGAGGAATAGTGCCGTAGATAAAGCCAAATATACTCCAATCTTCTTGCATTTCACCACCAACATTAAATAAAGTACATAGACCACGTATTATCAAGGGCAAAATTATTCTGGAAATCAGAACGCGAAAAAATCAATAACGAAAAATTCATGCAGATACGTAACATTTCTCCACTAAATCTCCTGGCAAAAAATGCAAAAGACTTACATTTTTGTAAAACCCAGCGACAGTGGTACTAAAATAATCATACCAAATTGAGCCTTGACCTTGCCGACGACACTCAAGCCAAGGTAAAATAATGCTGCAGCCCCGAATGCATTACTCAAAGTCTCAAGAGGTTCATCAAGAGCTTCAGGAAGATCTGTATCCCAAATTTTGTTTGCAACAACACCAACCACTGACGCTACAATAGCCGGGTCAAGTATGACAGAAATCACCGTCTTGTACAACGTATGACATATACCAGTCGTAGTATTTCTAGAACGCTGGTCACTGAACTCCGACATAAGAAGAGTCAGGGTTAAGAATAAAACTATATTCACAAGCGCAAGCAAGTAAACACAGTATAGAAATTTTTCGTTTGTTTCTCCGTACAAAGCTTTCACTAAAAAGGAAAAATTGAACTTTCAATGACAAGAAATTTGTTCATCCAAAACGTCTTAAAACACATCTCAGTTCTTTTCTAATCTACTGACGAATGAGTTATTGTAGTATTGCTAAAAGAATTATACATAATGCATCAGCAATGTTCTCTGATCCATTGTCAGCAAGGAGGCATTCCTATAATGGTAATATCTCTCCAAATGAAAATACCTCTCTAATAAGGATGGGCACCTCTGCAATGAATGGGACACTTCTCTAACAATAACATGATACAATTGCAAAATACCCTAGCTGTCATATACGTGTGTCTTATAAGTGTATGCCATCGAAAACTTCCACTGGCTATGTAGAGTAATGTTTTGTGAGTGTAATACAGTCAGTTTCACAAAATGTTTGACAAATATATTCCCAACTTCGATCAGTAATTCGCATGTTTGGAGCCAAGTTCGCAAGTTCATAATGAGATTCACATTCGGAGCCTCTGATTTGGACACTGAGAAAAGACAACCAATCAAATGTGTAGTTTGCTCACCAGTTTGAGAATTGCATTATGAACTTGTGACCTTGGCTCCAAACTTGCATATTCTGGAGTTGTGAATACTTTTGTCAAAAGTTTTGTGAAACCAGCTGTAATTTCCTCACTGCATACGCTTCAAAAGATTAACCATAGTGGATTAGGGTTAGGGTCAGGGTCAGGATTGGGCAACAATACTTGACAGGGTATTCTGCAATTCCTCCTACACCTTCAACAATGCCTCAACAATTGGACACCTTCAACATCCCATGTTGAATTCGTAATTATTTATTCATATATTCAATTATGTAACCCTATTGCATAACACACGAGTGAAAACATACAATCAATTTATATTCAAAACAATAGGTATTACATAAACCTTTGCAATAAAGTATACTCACATATTGGGAGTCCTAAAGCCAGATCATTTGACATCGTGGTAAACAACGAATAAATACCAGCTTTTCTTATATCCCTCGTAAATAGTAGAGTAATAACAGTAACCCCAGCAAACACAATACATTTTGATAAAGTCACAACGAAAACCAGCATCCATTTGACTTTGGGAAAGTCTAAAGTAGCAATGGCTCGACATAGAAATGCAGGAAGTGTCGGATACAATACAAATTTTCTAATTCCTGCAGCTTCTGTTGCAGAAATGATACCCAAACGTCCAGCAATGTAGCCCAAGATGATCACAGCAAATACACGGATCAGTGCAGGATACAGGTTTTCAAATGTGTTGATATCGGCTTTGCTGGAAGAATTTCCATACCAAGATATCTCCATTTCGTCAGAGCTTGATCTTGATCTTGTGACCACTTGTTGTTGTTGCTTCTGAAACTGCAAGCTTCAAGGTGTCAATTGTGGCACAATGGCAGGATTCCACATTGAGACGAATAACCCCGGATTCCGTGTCTGCATGAAAACTCACTGAGAGAAAAAGTGTCTATTCTAACGAAAGCTGGTGCCAGCAGAGGTCATAACTTTTATGGTTTATTCATGGTTTATTCCACTGGTTTATTCACAAATGTCGCCATCGGGTAGTTTAAACCTTACATGAAGTATCTCATAACAAAAATAATATGGCGGCCAGCCAATACAACACAAAGTCAGAAAACGGTACAAAATTGAACGCTGTACGTGAAGAATATAAACGATACAAAAAACGGAGGCCTCCTCCAGATTTCAGCGATGTCATTGATTTTGAAAATCCAGCAACATTTGCAGGACGAGTGCGAGAAGTTAACATTAGTGATGGAAACACATATTGCATAAATTCTGGGTTACACAAAGCCACAGAATGGAAGGTTTTTGAAGTACTTTCCTGTCCAGGGTTTTATTTTATTGTTAATCCTTTCAAAAATGGAGTTCAACATTACTTTGTGCAACGCTCATTGATGGATTTTCCCTGCAAGCCAAATGCGACCAACCTTGTAGTTCATGATGATGTCATAATAAAGGAGGGCCAATCATTTTGGGAGTATTGGTAAGGCAGTGTTTTATGTCATAAAGAAGTAGTAAGATGCAATCGATCCCATAATCTTGCAAAGTGAGAAGGTTTGTGTCAGTGCACATTTTCTTATTCTACTCTCTATAATGTCAGACAATATTATTGTCAAGGGAAGGCCTGGCATGTTAATAGTTAACTAAACAGTCTAAAATGGTTTCTATTTGTCCATTCAGTCTGCAATCATCTTCAAATGAAGAAGTCAAAAAGCTACGATGGGCCCATCTTGGCTACCAGTTTGACTACAACAATGAAGAATATAAAACGGAGAGATACTATGGATTTCCAAGAGATTTAGCAAACCTGACATGCCACATTGCCAGAGCACTCGGATATCCTGAATATAAACCAGAATCTGGTGTTGTCAATTACTATCCTCTAGGAGCTAGCATGGGAGGCCATGTTGACAAGCATGAAAATGATCTGTCGCAGCCTTTAGTCTCAATAAGCTTTGGACTTTCAGCTGTTTACCTGATTGGGGGGAAAACTTGTGATATTCAACCTGCAGGTACATACATGTAGCGCTTTACTCATATTTATTTTTTATATTTATTATATTCATTCATGTTTGTACAAACATGATTTGGAGTGAATGTTTTCAAAAGAATCTTGTGTTTATTTGTTTATAGCTTTGTTTGTGAAAAGTGGTGATGTGATCATAATGACGGGAGAATCCAGACTAGCCTACCATGCCGTACCTTGTATAGTTAAAGTCAACAATGAGAATAAGCCACCAGAATGTTTGATGTGGGATGAACTTGCTAATGGTGACAACATGCCATTACTTGGAGAAACTAAAAAGGAACAAAGCAAAAAACTAGTTGACTGTTGCTCAATATGTCGAAAGTATTTTGATTCTAGCGTCATTGCTAAAAGATTGTGTAGTTATTCAGCTAGCGCTCAGGAGTGGACATCATTTTCAACATATCTTGCCACAACAAGAATAAACATTAATGTACGACAAGTTCACGCGACCCATGAAAATGTAGAACTAGTTTTAACGTAATAAAATTGACCAGTTTTAATTTATTTGTATCTTTGGCTTGGGATTAAAACACAAGAAAATTGCTAAGGTGTATGCCAAGGGTCTCTTTTGTCGCCATTTATAACAAGACTTAGGTTTCTGTTTTAAGTTTTGTGGAAAAAAAGTAATCAAAAATGCATAAATATTAGCATGTACCGTTCTAACAAAATGAAAGCATCCATGCTCATTGCCGTGTTTGTTCGCTCATTTGTAAAATATTGTTTTGAGAGTGAGATTGATATCTTAAGTGAAGCATGATAATCATTGTGAATAAAGCAGAACAGATTGTTCTACGCTATAAATTGAACAATCAGATTGAAGTGTAGTTTACGTTACCATACGAGCCATGTGCGCGCACTGCCTCAGCAAATGATCATTTTTAGTGTATACCTTCCGCCTCGGATTCTTAAGCGATTTTGTTAAAGGATTGTTTTTTGTTCAGAGCATACTTCTAGATGAATTCGTTCGCCAAGTTTGTTCGCCTATGGTTCATCTTTTGTTTCGTGAAAGTGAATTTTAGTTTTTCGCATTGCGCCTATGAACCGGAAAGTCTTGAAACGCTACACTATATAATGCGGGAGTTGAACCACCCGTTATCTTTATTTCCTCACAATGGTTTTGAGTCTTTGAAGACAAGAACGTGGTGTAATGTTGAAAAAGTTCACTGCTCATCACCAACAAACAACGGTTTACTGAATAGATCGTGGCTGTTACTTCATGATCTCGAAAATGCAAGAAAATGTAGGTTTGGCTCAACCGAGTGGCGCGGGATCAAACAGAAAATCATGGCAGCAAACGGAGAACGAGTAACTAATGAAAGTCAACCCGATATTTTTATCATTCCAAATTTTTTGACGCATCAGCAATGTCAAGCACTCGTGAACCTACACCAAGAAATACATCACAGTCTTCCTGAAAAGTAGCGCATTCAGTTGAATTCTTTCAAAATTACGATTTCCAAATGTTTTTTGTCGCTCTCCTGATTTTAAGTTTTAAATTGACACTTTGCTTTTTTTCTCAATAGAAAGTTGTGGAAATTTTCGACAACAAAGCAGTTACTCCAAGCGATTTATAGAGCATCGTTATCTCCAGACGAATATAATATTTCCATGAGTTTGGAATACTGCGATGGAGGCATACTGGAGGGTGGTGATGTCAGCAGAAAGATGAAGAAAGTTCTTAATTTTAGTTCCAGTTGCCTGGTTCCGAGGGGAGAAAATTCTGCGATAGATATGCTGGAGCAACGCATTCAGAGTGTAATAGGTTTGCCGAGGACAAATGCGTATCACTCGCAATTACTGAAATATGAAGAGAGAAGCGAGGTGAAATGTAGCGTTGGTGAACCATATAGAGATAAGATAGAGTAACTTAAGTAAAAACTCGAATGGTAAAAGCTAAAAACATCTTAAAATGACTTTTCGTTTGAGGGTACACCATGTATATTTATTATCGCAGAGCTTTCGGCCCGTTAATCCGGACCTTCGTCAGTGTAACTTCATCAGTTGCACTAATGAAGGTCCGGGTTAACGGGCCGAAAGCTCTGCAATATACGTGGTGTACCCTCAAACTAATACTCGTGTTGTTTCGCCACGCAAAACTACAAGTATCTTGTTAAAAACATCCTGCTAGCGCCATAACCGACTAGTTCGGATTACTTTCTTTATGAAATATCTACCTAGAGGTACATTTGTAAATTACCATTTGCTCATAGCTCCACATCAGTCTTCTTGTACAGAAACTGAAATCGTATATTGCACAAGATACTGCACACCTACGCATTTTTCTATTATTTATATAGTACAAAGCGCACACAGATTGTCATAATATCTCAAATGATCGCATGGCAACTATTATAATCTACCTTACTGACGTTGAAGAAGTGAGTAAAGCTGTGCTTTGTTCTCGGTTTTTAAAGGAAAGGGTGGAACAGCGTCGGTAGCATTTGTCACTTCGACATAAAAATGATTTTCTTTTTTACAGGGAGGTGAAACAAATTTTCCGTTCCTAAATATTTCCATCAAACCGCGAAAAGGAATGGCCGTTGTTTGGAAGAAGTATGTATTGTATTTTTAAAGCAAGATATCGATATACAAAATTCTTCTATAGCAAAAAGTGACCATTTGCCCAGTGTCGATTACCTGATGTAAAAAATACAGACAGGACACCAAAAGAGGGTATGACCACCCATTCCTCAGCTTCAATTTCCGTTAGCACCTGGATTAATGCCGTAATTTATCATGAGTGATTTGAATTGATTTAAACATGCGGTTTAACTACAAGTATTTCAGTTTAGATGACGAATGTGACTTGAGAACCACTCACGTTGGTAAGTGATGCACGCAGCAAAAGTCGTAGTCTTCACAGGGGTTATATCTTTTACATGTATTCATGAATTTTAAATTTTTTTTATCTTTACATCCTGGAGTACAGCTGCTCGAGTAAAGAAAGGAGAGAAATACATTTATCAAAAATGGTTTTATGAAGAACCTATACTACCAACATACCAAGATGATGTAAGTGCATGTTTGACTCAGCAGCGAATAAATACTGTAGGTTAAGAAATCTAAACGGTGGCAGAGCATTATTTTTCTAAAAATCACGGAAGTTCAGGATAAACTTTGAAGTGAGTGAAAAATCGTAAACTTGAAATTATGTTTACGTTCAAGGCGCTCGTGTATTGCGATTTGAGTGGCAGTTGTCGTGAATACATCTACAACGCTTCAACAACAGCAGCAGTGAAGGTATATGCACAGAGATAACTACTTTTGACAAGTTCCGCCACAATGGCAATATTACAAAGGGCAATCACTACAGCAGCATCGATATAAACTATAAACTTGTACAAAGTTGTTAGTTTTAGTGTAGTATTTCATTTCCACAGTTGATGAAAAAGTGCCAAACGGCAGTTGACTACGCTGAGGCATTCAAGTATTGTGAGCAGGCCCTTCTGAAACAGGTAAGAATTAAGGAGTGTACTCTAGGATTTTCTGGAAACAAAACGTGCAACCTGGCCTATTCTGCAGGCTCTCAAAGGATCAGGGGAAGGTCAAATCAGATTTTTCGTTAGCGACCTTCCCTTAGACCTTCAGGGCCTGGGGATGAAGCAGACTGGAACCAAAACTTTGCTATTTTCACGTTAAGCCAACACACGCGGCTAGTCTCATTCTGTATGCTGATGTTCTCCATAACCTTGGTCATTCGCAAGAAGCTCTACCTTATGTCCTCAGGTACACGCTCTTTATGTTTGCATCAGTAAATTTTAAGGTGTGGTTTAGAAAACTGCGAAATCGGGCTACGTTTTGAGCTTGCGCACTGGCTCTCAGCTGGTGAAAAACACTTAGTCAGCATTCTTTATTTTCTTTTAGAGCTATAAAAATGCACCCACGGAATAAAGACGCTTTGGAAGTTTTAAGATCAATCGTGATAAATCTTTGACAATAGCTACCTGTTGTTGCAAGTTATAGCAAATAAAAATGCATAAAAATGTTTTTCAGTGTTCCATAGATAGCTATTTGCAATTTTCTCTAAGAGTTTAATATCTGTTTACAAATTTCATTGAAAATCATTTTCTACTCTCTGCTCAACATTCAACTCTCTGATACAAGGACCTCCATATTTTGTAATACATACAACCATCCCCAAGATAATAGAATGCAAAGCATTGCCCAGGCGTAGATTTTCATTAGAAACCTACGTTGAATTATGTCTTGCAACTATCAAGGGAAGAATCCCTTACAAAGAGCTTTTCATGCCCTCGACTTCAGTTGCATTTCCTCGCATTTTAGTCTGACCTCTTGCCGCGAAACAATTTGCGGGTAAAATGCTATAGAATGCTTTCTTTGTGCTTCAAAAGTCGTCCTTGCAAAGACGTGTCGTCATAAGACATTTACTTTGACTTATACTAGACAATGTCACTCACTGCGGCCTATAGCGGTAGCGCGCTAACTTTCATGCTTGTTTAAGCTCCGACCCACTAAGCAACCCTGCCAAATACTTGGACCCGGTTATTCCTGAAATCTGCTACAACAATACTGCCATCTTTAGTGACAGCTAATCCATGCGGATCATTCAGTTGTCCATCTCCTTCACCTTTCCAACCAAACTTATGCAACACTTTACCATCACTGCTAAATACTTGTATCCTGTGATTGTCTCTGTCAGCTACGATGATATGTCCTTCACGACTCACAGCTACACCAGTCGGTCGCATCAGCTCTCCATCTTGACTCCCTTTCTTTCCAAAATTGAACAGAAATTGACCACGAGGATCAAAAACCTAGCAAAAAAAAGAAGAGTTGATGGACTCCATCTTTCTCAGCCACGTAACACGAATAAGAAAACTCTCCTGTTTCGCCCTGCATGCGGAATCATCTTGTGCCTTCAACCGCCGTTCATTCCGATGGCGCTGCTTTGAAAACTTAATGAATGGAAATGTATGGACTAGACCGAGTCGTATTCGCACCTTTTCACAATTCCACTGTGCTTCTAACTCTTAAATATTCATGTAAGACCTTTGGTGTTTACGATACTCACTTTACGATATTGTGTTTTATACCTGTATTTTATGGCTGTGCATGTCTGATACAAATATGTGACCTCTATCATTCACAGCAACGTAACATGGATAAGACAACTCTCCTGTTTCGTCTCCAAATGAACCAAACTTGATTGAATGACCTTTGAAAAGAAAAAAAAGTTCTTCGTACAGTGAGTTCTACGTTAATTGTGTCAGCGATATTTTTGTCTTCCAGACTCATGCATGTGATTGAGTCCATAACATCTTGATTAAGTATAAAACGCTTTTGCTAAACTTGTGCTCTCTAGAGCGCAGACTTCTTATCGCATACAGCAAACGGAGAAAAATCGTCGGCGAAGTGTAAATCATGCAGCACAACTTACCGAACGGGGCAAGTTACATAATTATGAATTAAAAGTACAATTTAACATGCATATACGCTAGATCCCAAATTCTTTACATGGAAGTGATTTGATTTCGCATCACTTTGAGTGATATACGGAACATGGCATAGTTCATTAATACATGAAATTAAAATTATAGGCTATACTCTCGATGCAAAGACTGCGATCGTTGGGATCGTAGATACGAATGTAGAAGAATAAAACAATCGTTCTCGAACCTGTTTCCATATTAACCACGTGTACACAGCGATTTGCTGAGTCAGCAATGACAATTTGATTTCCTCCACCTATTGCTAGAGTAGAGGCCTTGAGATCTGGTATGCGATATTCACGAAGGAACGAGCCATCTCGAGAAAACACCTTGAAAAAAAGTTTTGTTTCAATTTGAAACAAATACCAAAAACTATTTCAAATACGCGAAAAACTGAGTAAACATTACGAGGTCCCTACCTGTAATCTATAACTAAGTCTTTCACAAATGATAATCTGTCCTCTGACATCAATCGCAACACCAGTGGGGCATTGGAACTCTCCGCTTCCCTCACCTTTGCGACCAAAATAAAAAAGGAAAATTCCTTCTGAGCTAAACACTTGAACACGGTGATTGTGACAATCTGTTACAACTATTCTTCCTTCGACAGGATCCACAGCTACCCCAAAGATACCATTGAACTCCCCCATGTTACTTCCTTTTCTTCCGAACTTTAGAATCATTCCTCCAGACTGAACAACTTGGACTGTGAATGGACTCCCTTGCACGTGTTCATTTTGGATGCATACTGTCACCTAAAATTGTAGTTCAAATCATTTTTGTTTAATGATGATGATTCTATCAAACTTACAAGGAACATATTTGTAGCAAATGTTGTCAGCGCAAAACTTATCAGTTTTCCTAAAGAACATGGAGAATTATGTGAAGCTTACTCGATGCGTTCCAAGTTGTGAAGGACAAAATGACACATTGTAACTTCCATCTCTACTATCAGCTACCTGCACAAGTAATGAAACGCTTACATTAGTGTTTAAGCGCCATACATCCTTCATGAAAAAGACTAAAAATTTTGCCCAAGAACAAATAATACTTCTAACCTCAGCCAACGTGTATTCTCCACTCGCAGACTGTATGTTAACTTGCAGTCTCTCTCCACCATCACTGCATTGTGCACCATAATGGTCTCTAGGGACAACGATTTAGTTGAAATCTTTGTGTGACACATATACGTATGGTTCACCAGTTTTGTTTTGCTCTTCTGTCCATCACTTTATGTAATAACACGTATCACTTTAAATCAATGGCTAGCAATACACCCAATGCACGTAACTTATATACTTTACTCTGTTTAACGCCCGACGATTTTTCCCTTCAGGGTGAAAGTCTTGCCACTTAATGGTTCAATTCTTAATTTTGAAAGGTCTCTACGACTGAAATGACGAAGGTTTTGTTGAAAAGAAACACAAGACTGAGCTCTTTAATTACGCTCTTTAATGCCCTCTAGATGCTTTTTTCACTTTCATGTGTATCGGCCAGACACAGATGGGTTAATTCACCTTGTGTTGACGGTGAAAGATGACCTCTTGCCGTAAGGCACTCTCTTCAGTCCCCCAACAACGCAAGAGAGAGCGGCATAAGCTGAGGAAACTTTGACACTACCGAGAGATTGGATTGCTTTCAACATCGTTTCTTCTTGAGCTTTAAAGTACACAACATCATTCTCCTCAGGATCATGGTGTGCCTTGGCCGTATATAGCACTTCCAGACGATCCGAGAGCAGTTTCTTCATAACTAGAATTTCTGTTTCGTTACCATGACGAAGAACATCCTCTGTGAGTTCAATATAAAAATTGGTAAACAATGGCAAGGCGACAATTATAGAATGAAAAGTAATTTCAGCAAAAGACGGATTTTGGAGAAATAAGACTTCTTGAGCATTGCACATACAATTTTTTATTAAGGCATTCTTCTTGTTTGCAAAGATGGCCATTTTTCAAAATCTGTTCTTTGCTGTATATCACATTTGTAGCTAGTACTACGCTGAAATACAATGATGAGGAAAGTCTCGAAATTGACGAAAGTTATTAATCCATACTACTTGAAAGAAGGTTAGTTTGGTCACAGATTAGAAAGAAACTGGTTCGTCTGATCATTACCTGTGACTTTACACGCATTCAACAAGTTTTCCAAATCAACTTCTAATCCTCTTTGCTGAAAATTTAACACCTTTGCTTTTCCGTGATACATTTTATCCACTTCATTCAACATAAACTTATGTCTTTCCTCCAAAGCCTTCAACAGCTTTGGATAGCATTTATTTATCTCAGCTTTGGCGATCTGTGCCTTTGCTTCAAGCTTTATGTTCACCTCCTTCACTGTTTGAATGGCTCGACGGAGCACTGGTTCGCGTTTCCGAACTTTCTCTGCGAGTTGTTCAATATAGAAACGTTGCTTCTCGATTGCTTCATTCACTGAGCAGTATCTATGATCGCGACTGGAGTGACTTCCCATGGTACAATCGCGGCATATCGCTTGGTCACAAGTTTCGCAATAAAACCTAGAAATAGTATAACATTTAACATTTCAACTCCAGTGCATGGTTGAGCAAGTACAAGAGAAATATCGTGTCTTCAATTATTCTTCAACTTTGCGCAATTTTGGAATATCTTTTTCGAGTTGTTCAAAAATTTTGATTTTTTCCTCAGTTTTGCTGAGATTTTGAAATTATTCAAGATTTTAGTGGTAACTCTCGGGATTTCAGACTTTCTATAATCTTTGAACGAAGGCATTATCTCCCGTGCAATGTCAGTGGCACCCTGACCAGAAACAAAACTATAGTCTAGGTAGTAGGCTACATATTCCAAGGTGCGTCAGAATAATCATAACAATTTATTAAATATTGTAACGGTTTTCTGCCAACATTACACTGAAATGTAAACTATGATAAACGCTTTATGTTTAATGAAAAAAAGTTGACGTTGTAATATCATCAGATATATCAGAGCCAAAGGTAAAGAAATCACTTATTTCTAGCCAGAGATTTATCGACGTTAATTTACCGGATTTTCTCTTGCAAGTGATGAGAGCAAAACATCGGTCTGTGAAGTAACTCGGCCACATTCTTGCTTCTTCTGATGTCTTGCAACGCCAGAATCTGAGAAAACATTTTCAAATAAAAT
>JAODVM010283097.1:0-12189 GCA_025400095.1 Phenganax marumi | reverse complement strand
TTAGTTTAGGTTTCCTCCTGTAGTAACACTGGATCAATAAGAGATGACTTTTACTGGATCTCTAGGAAGAACAGTTTAGAACATAGAACTAGTCAGTATAAATATAGTTAGTTTAGCTTAGGTTTCCTCCTGTAGTAACAGTGGATCAATAAGGGATGGCTCTTACCGGATCTCTAGGAAGAATAGTTTAGAACTGATAGAACTATCCAGTATAAATATAGTTAGTTTAGTTTAGGTTTTACTTTTGTAGTAACACTGGATCAATTCATAAGAGACGAAACTTACTAGAAAGAATAGTTTAGAATTGTTGGACCAAATATATTTATAGCTATCTAGTATACCCAGTCAGTTTAGCTATACTTTTTCCCTGTATACTGCTCGTCATGTTGTGATTATTAGTCGAGGAGTCTTACATGCCATTATATTCCAAGTAACTGAATATGTCTCCTACCTTCCTGTCTTAAGATGCGCACAACCTCAAACACAAGATACGGACAGATTGCGTCAGCTCCGTAACCAAGCAACAGACAGAAATGATGAATTTCCCTAAAACGTTTCATCAGTCCATTTATCGTAAGCGTAGAGGCCCATTTACAAAGGCGACTTTTGCTGCTACTTTTCGCCGGTTGAATGATGCGATAGAGTAGATAACTGGCGAATATACTTGGTCCAACAGTTTCGCTAATGCACTCGTCAGTCAACCTACTCGATCACATGCGCTAAAAGGAGAAAAATCGCAGCAAAGGTCGTCCGTGTAAACGGGCCTTAGGACTTACTAAACCAATGAACACCACTTTAAAATATTACACACTTTAATCCACCGACCGGCAGCAATGCGCTCTGAATTTATGTACGCAACTCTCCAACACTAGACGAATTTAGCTACATGCTAACGGAAAACCCCAGACAGTTAATAAGTTATTAAAACTATCTGAAAATTTCTAATGCTACCCCGTGAGTGAAAATGCACTTCAAAGCACCCTACGTCAAATAGATATTCAACTCTGTCTGACACCAAATGATTTTACTCGTCAAGATGAGACTCTACCGTAGTGAGTGAACAAAACTATCTGTCAATTTCTTTTGTTAACTCATTGATGGCAATGCACTCCATGCAGTGCACTCTACTTTGTTGTTTTGCTCTGTCCAACACCAGATCATTTTACTTGTCAAAGTGGGACTCTTGCATCCTAATGCGTTAACAAAACCATCGTTTTCTTGTCAACTCATTCAGTGACAATGCATTCCATCGTACCCTGTACTTTGTAAATTAACTGTGTCTAACACCAGATGATTTTACTTGATAGGAGAGACTTTTGCTTTTTAACGAGCAAATAAAACTATTGGACAATATCTAATTTTCGACATGCAGTGGTTAATCTAGATTCAATTCTATTTCACGCGCAGTTTTACAATAACCCACAACTTTATAGGAAAAATATCCTCAAACGACGAACCTTGCTTCGGCGGTTTCAACAATGATACTAATTCGAGGTCTTTGTTTCGTTTTCAAAAGATGATGGTGAACAGCACCAAGAGCCAATAGTGAACTGCAACAAGACAAAAGAACTAATTCTACAAAAAGATAACATAATATTTTTACAAACAAAATGATAAGAATATTCTTTTTACAAAAAGATAAAAAGATTATTTTCACCAAAAGATTAAAATATTACTTCTACAAAAGGATAGAATGTTATTTTAAAAATTGATAAATTATTTTAAAAGAAGATAAAAATATTCTTTCTACCAAAAAGAGAAATATTCTTTTAACAAGAAGATAAAAATATTCATTTAGCAAAAAGATAAAGATATTCGTTAAACAAAAGGATAAAATTATTCTTTTATAAAAAGATAAAAATATTATTTTTACCAGAAGATATAAAAATATTCTTTTCTCAAAAGACAAAGGATATTCTTTTTAAAACTTTATGAACCTAATTCTATCTATCATGGAAGGAGTCTATACTTCTGGAGATGTCATTTCCCAACCATTCTTGTCAAGGAAAAAGGTATTTCCCTTCACACTGCTGTTAAGGTATAGGGAAAACGTAAATACAGTTGACATTACCTCACGGGAACCAAGTCTTTGCTGGCGAGACGATCAGATAGGATGACGAATGCGCAGTTATTTTTGATTGCCTGGCTGGCCTATAAGAAAAGAGCGTTATAATGTAGAAATCATAAAACTAGAATGGCGCACAATCTCACAAATGTGGTCAAAACTATTCGAATTTGTTTTGACATAAGTTG
Organism: Phenganax marumi; assembly: GCA_025400095.1. Classification (NCBI taxonomy): domain Eukaryota; kingdom Metazoa; phylum Cnidaria; class Anthozoa; order Malacalcyonacea; family Clavulariidae; genus Phenganax; species Phenganax marumi. The sequence continues at coordinate 9,936 of JAODVM010283097.1, read as the reverse complement.
ACTTCGAAAACAAGAAAGTATGACCAGGACGACTCCTTCCAATTTTGAAACACAGAGAGAATTTGAAGACACAAGGCGAAGCCCGAGTATTTTCAACGAACTTCGAGGTGTTTTGAAATCAGAATTATTATTATTGTTATTATTATTGTTATTGTTATTATTTCTGAATATTTATACAGGATTAAGACTTCAGTCTCATACAAAATATTTGCAGTAAAATAGAATGCAAGAACTGCTATCCACGTCCGTCCTGTAAAAATCAACGTCCTAGTAATAAGTAACAATTAATAACTATATAAGATATTGTACGAGTATCACGTGATGAATATTAAAAAGTTAAAAATGCTAAAAAGCCTCTTTCAGGCCCTTCTTGAACTTTTCAAAAGATTGTATCGCTCTTAAATGTAATGGCAGAGTATTATATAATTTCGCTCCGCCAAAATAAAAACTTTGCTTTGCAACCTCCAGCTTAACGCGAGGTAGTCTTAACAAACAGTTATTATTCCTAGTTCCCTTTTCATGACTAATCATTGTAAAAGCATTGTACTAAGCATTTTTTAGCAGACAGTAAGAAAAAAAAACCACAAAGAAGAACATAAGTGCAGTTTTTTTCTAATTTTATGAACAAACTGCCCAAAAAATAGCTTATTTTCTGACAAAAACCTACAATTAGGAGTGAAGTTTGTGTTTCCGCGAGAGAATGGCGAACACGCGTGTCTGGGTGTCAAATTTGGCTTCAATTAATACATGCTGTGCAAATGTTGTCACCGCCGCAAAATCACTTGTTTGACTCATAAATATATTATGAACATAAACAAATTTTTGCGCTTACTTGTCGTTAAATGTCGAATTCTGATATTAATCTACAGTATGCACCGCTTCGACGAACCAGTCCGTGTGGACTGGAGATGAGTTTGGGGGTGAATATTATAGATACAAAACCTGTCGAGATATGTTTTTCTTGGTACAAATTTGTTTTTGTTGTATGTTCTTCGAATCCATATTTTCGCTTAGCAAAAAACTTTGCGATAAAAGAATTCTATACAGTTTTGTATTAATAATTTTCACCCCCAAACTCATTCCCAGACTTCATGGACCAATTTGTCGAAATGGTGTATTGCAACGCTCCAGAGGAACATATGGTTCAGTTTGGCTGTCTATTTTGTAGTGAATGGTACGCCACCACCTCCTCAGGGGACTCCTCCTAGTCGACCAAATACGAGCGAAGAACCCTTGCCTGCTGGGTAGGTTCTTTAGTACACGATGTCTACTTTGGTGGGGGTTTTTTCCCCGGCCAACGCCAACCAATTATACACGTCATCGTGCGCAAACTTTTACATAACTGTTTCCATTAACGTTGTAATTCCAAAACCATGAAGCCCCATTTACATGGGCGATTTTTGCCGCGACTTTTCGCCTGTTGAACGATGCGATAGAGTAGATAACTGGCAAATATACTTGGTCCAACAATATCGCTAGTGCACTCGCCAGTCAAAGTACTCGTTCACATACGCTAAAAGGAGAAAAATCACGGCAAAAATTCCGCCTGGTGGTGGAAAATAGGCTTGAGACTTTGGCCAAGTCTCGAAACCATATCTCCAATGATGTCTTCAAATGAGTTTTTCTCTTCTCTTGGCATAACAGTTTGCATGAACATGAGCAAAAAGATAAAATAAAGACTTTGGCCACAATTTTAAACCATACGTATCATCCTTCAGCAAAACTAGTCAAAAGACTGTCATCTAAGACTATTTAAACAGGACAAAATCTATTGTTTGCTTTTACAGTTGCCAAATACCTAGGCGTTGCTTTACTGTGCGTTTGTTTTCTAGTTGGGAACAAAGGGTTGATCCACACGGGAGAGTATATTATGTTGATCATAATACTCGCACAACGGCCTGGGAACGACCTCAACCGTTGCCTAGTGGGTACGTATTATCCATGTGTTATTAAGGTCGTTAAGGCTCTGCGTCGCATGCTTAACGACGGCACCGTTAAAGTAAGCACATTTCATTTTAAATAAAAATTGCAAATACTGAGGAATTTGTGCTATAGCAGTCAACATTATTGAGAATTTCACACAAAGAAACGTTTCTGTGATTCTGAGCAACAAACATGCAATCAGGCTCTGGGACAAAGTGCACCTAGTTTGCGATAAAAGTTCTCTTGAATCATGTCTTTCTCTGTAGAACGATGCGCTAGAGTGCAGTTTACACGCGTAAAAATCATCATGTCGTTGCAATGTTGATAAGAAAGGTTGCAACAATGTTGTGCTGCACCCAATTGTTCACACTTGTTAACAATGTCGTTCAGCATTGTTACACCCGATTAAAAATGAACAATATTGTTCAATATTGTTGACAACTGTAAACAACAAGTGCAGCACAACATTGCTGCATCCTGTTTTATTGCAGGCTCAAAATTCTTAGCTGTGTAGCAAACACGTTACGCCGCTGGCCGTCCAGAAAATTATTGTATTGAGAACACTGGGTGGGGTTGCTGGCTCAGCTTTCTTGATATAATCTCTTTTTGGACGGTCAGCGGCGTAAGGTGTCCGCTAAACTACACTAGCCCCGAACAATAATTGGGACCTGCTCTGTAGTATTCTGAAAACATAGTAGAGCTTGTTGCCAGTTGTTCTAACGCGTACTTCATTTTGTATGCACTATCTTTAACATAAAATAAACACATATTCGCAGCCCCGTCGTTGAGCTCGCGTCGTAGAATCCTATGGGCCCTATAAATGCTTGAGTGCACCTGTTAGACATTTAATAAGAATATGAGAAACTATTCTTGTGGGTTTCTTGTTGTTTTAGGTGGGAAAGGCGCACTGACCCGCGAGGTAGAACTTATTATGTTGATCATAACACACGAACTACGACCTGGCAACGACCCACATTGGAGACCGTGCGAAATTTCGAACATTTTCAACATCAGAGACAACAGTGGCAGAACGAAAGGACGCACTTTCAACAGCGATTTTTACTACCGGTGAATATCGTGGTTATGCGGTTTTGATTTGTTGTGTGTGTTGTAAGTTTTTTGGTGTGTGGCTTTGTATTCTTGTTAAATGCTAAAGTTATTTTTTCAGCAACAAATGGCGCAACCTGTTCAAAATGATCCTCTTGGTCCACTGCCCGCCGGTTGGGGTAAGTAAGTGTGAATGTGGGATAGAATTGCACGATGTTGTGAAGATCATGTTACACGGCACGATTTTTCTAGCAACTTGCAATGCAATTGACCATACTGAAAAAGATTGCGGATGTACATTTTACCAGAATTCTTTGCGGTAAGAAATGATTATCGTTTAAAGAGGCGAATTGACGTCTTATAAAAGTCAGACATTAGGCAGGAGATTATTTTCTTCGTTGTTTTCAAATTTCACATCGTTAGGTGTTTTCTTGACATATCTTTTTAGCGATTTATGTTTGATGCACGCATTGCATTCTGGTAAAATGTGCATGCCGCCATCTTTGTCGTTATGGTCAATTGTAACTTTGAGTGATGTTAATTAGCAAGAGTGTCAAAAAAATCGACAGATTCATCGTAGTGCAGGCGGGGAGTGTATTAAAGTCTCGTATCTGCAAAATTTACATCTCTTAAAAGAAGAATTTCATCGCAAGCTGCCAGAAAAATAGCACCGTGTAACATGACCTTTACTTTTACAAACTTCTCGAAATATTCGAGTTGCACATTGTGCAGCGCACACTTGTAATCAATGCATTTGCCAAGAATATCATTTTCTGGTCACTGCACTATGTTTCCAAAAAATTTGAAAATTTAGGTTATATTCACGTGCCAAGTGTGATGCTAATTTGCTGATTAATTTTCGCTTTTACAGAGAAACGCACAGAGCAAAATGGCCGAGTTTACTTTGTTAATCATACAACGAGAGAAACACAATGGGAGGATCCGCGGTTGTTGAAGTAAGAGTTAAGACCATTTTCCACTACGGCCGTTTTTCCCGCGCGGGCGGGTGGAGCGCACAGTTTTGAACACGCTCTGTTGTTGTCTGTAGGCGCTTGGTCTCGCGTGCATGCCAGTAAACTTAAGGCCATTTTCCACTACGGCCGTGTCGACCGCGCGGGCGGAGCGCACAGTTTTGAACACGCTCTGTTGTTGTCTCGCAACTCGCGTACACGAAATCAAGAGCGGAGAATCAACAAGCGAGCATGGTCAAAAACGTGCGCTCCGCCCGCGCGGCCGAAACGGCCGTAATGGAGAATGGCCATTAGTTCGAGCATATTACTACTGGCAACTGGAGTCTTTTGTCAATCAGAAATAATTATCTTTAATAATTCGGAACAAAAGTCTTGAAATTGTCCCGGACATACATACATGCATACATACATGCATACATACATACATAAACTTTATTTAAACACGGAGAACCAACAGTACGTACAAATAGGTAGAGATCCAAATAGGTAGAGATACATACAAATAGGTAGAGAATAACAAGATCAAGATAAAATACATAATAAAAATAAGAAAAGAAGATTAAATAAGTAAGATATTAAAAAGTTGGAGTACTGTTCTACCTGGTTGCCGTGTGGGAGTCAGTAAATCTGGTGTACATCGGTGTCTAATGTAGAAACTAGGCTTTACAAATTTATTTGTGTTATTCAGACTAGCTCCTCAGGACAAGTCTCTTCCGCCTGGCTGGGAAATGCGATATACGAACGAAGGGATTCCGTACTTTGTCGATCACACGACGAGAACGACGACATTTACCGATCCGCGTACGGGCAAAGCTGTGGGGTAAATATGTTGATATTTGGTAAAGCATGTATTCCAAAACACACTCTGCAACGGATTGACAACCACTGGTCTGTACACAAGATTATTGTCCTTCAAGCATATTATGAAAATTATTAAACAATCCCGCTTTTCGTACAAACTATAATAATACTAAGATTTTTATAATTTTGCATGGCGCAAACAACAATATAAGTATCAGTTTGTGGATACACCACGTATATTTATTATTGCAAAGCTTTCAGTCTGTTAACCCGGACGATACTTACATTTCTACTTACATGACATGTGTTTGCACATGCAAGAGATATTTGTGTTTGTATTTTTTTCGTATTGTTGATGCTAATTATTTTAATTAGTTTCTCCGAATACAGCTCGGGTTCACAGGCCAAAAGCTCAGACTAAACAAAACTCACGGTGAAAAATACCACAAATGTTATAATTATTACATAATACTAATAATAACGATTTTATGGCATTTCCACATTGCGGCTATTCTATACTACAAATAGTACAATACATGAACAATACTAGCATATTATATACTACCTATATATAGCATATAATACATCACAACACCATGCAAAACTTCAAAACAATTACAATATGAATGATAGTATAACTTCAGAATGCATACAAGAGCAAAGTTGAGATATGTGGGAGCTGGTAGTGGAATTGTTAATTCAATATCTATTTAGAGGGATGTAATTTTAATTTCAGACTCGTTTGGTTCAAGTGATTTGTATAAGGAGTGGTACAAGAATTCTGGCAAAGACTTTTTAAAGGTATCGCACTGTTTTGTGAAGTATTTGTATCATAAATACACCTTTTTGGTAATTGGCCTCTTTGGACTAGCTTGACCTTTACATATCTGTTGATATTTCTTAATCTTTTGGCGAATGTATGCATGTCATTTGTGTTTACTGAACAAGAGAACTTAGCTAAAACTTTTTTCTCGCTATTTTTTGTAGTTTTGGCAAAGAGCATTGAACTGTGAAGAGATCAAACAACTTTTACCTAAACCTGATGAGGAGAGCATCTCCGAAGTGGAAGAAGGAGATGTGAATGCTTTGTTTAACCGTGATATAACTGCCACACATCAAGATTATGAATTACAACGAGTGCTTCAGGTATACACATTCGTAGTCTTTCCACCCGCAAACATTTTTCAAAAATTTGTACAGGAATAGCATGAATTCAAGGCAACTTTTGAAAGCAAACAAGGACATGAGAAATGCACTGCATTTTTACTTCAGATGGTTCAAAGTACTGACATACAATATGTTGTTTTCGGCAACTTCATGTGCAAATTTGACTTCTAGAACAACCAAAAATATATGTTAGTTATTGAACATGAAATGTTGTATATTTCCAGGTGTGTACGATCCTGCACAACTTTTCATTTGATCGGATGGATGCTTCTGTTCTTTCGTCTCATCCTGTTTGCATCAGGTACAGCATCTTAGAGCCTCGACAGACGAGCAGTTTTGTTGTTGACAACCATTTGCTGTCAATTACTAAAGTTGTCAACAACTACAGTAAATATCATCGTCTGTGAAGTTAGTTGTCGACAACTAAATTGTCGATTTTTAGTTGTCGACAACAAACGAGTCTCACGTTTTTCAAGGAAAACTCGTTGCTTGTCGACAACTATGTGTGAGCGACAAGATAAATTTTCACGCGTGTGGGATGCTACAAATTGCTCTAAATAGTTGTCGACAACGTTTAGTAATCGACAACACATAGTTGTCGACAACAAAACCGCTCGTCTGTGGAGGCTCTTAGGAACATATACACAAGACCCAATGTTTAAGAAAATATTTAAAAACAGCTTGGGCACTTCGAATATTGAAATTTCTGACTTTACTCTTTGCAATTCTTTTAGATTCCTGATGTTTTGCCTGCATAGTAAAATTGGATCACTAAAGAAGTTGGCCACAGACACAATAACAAATCTCGCAGACAAGGTACTTGAAACACTTGTTTCAGGCACAACAACGAGTCTTCCTACTAACAAGTAGCATTACCTTGAACTGTACAAAACAATGGAATGGGGTGTAGTTTGATGATGTTGAAACACGATTATATTTCCAGTTATCTATGAATAGACTATACCACTTTCAACCAAGTCCTTAGCAACCTGGTAGCAACGGCAAAAAATGTGTTTATACAAGGATTATACCCAACGTTTTCAGTAGATTCATAACTATTTTAACTCCCCATTCATTGTTTTAACTTTCTGTTTTGTATGAAATGCAGCAGTTTCTTTACTTGTCATTTCAACACTGATTTCAAATATATTATTGGCGTGGAGAAGCCAAGATAATTTTTGCTCGATAATACACGGATTCAAAGCATTTCTTGCTTCATTAGAACTTTGTTTAGGTGTGCATTATCCAAGAACAGTTTGAAGTGATCGTTTAGTCCTTAAAAATTTCTAAAATTTGAAATTTTATGCGTTGCTACCACGTTGCTAAGGACTTGGTTGAAGGCCGTGTACCCACTATGGTATTTCATTACATTATGTAAGAACTGAGACCTGAATGCTTTGCAAGCATTATCAGGAGGTGATGCCAGCATGCTGGCAAAGTATGTTGGTCCGAGTAGTTAAATATGCTATGAAAATTCATAGTGGGTGTGGTCTATTATTTTATTTTATTTTTATTTTATTTTATTTCATAAGCTTTTTCACAATATAAATTACTGAGATCCATGTAACATATATAATGAATATAATACATTCAGAGCAATCATGCATGATTCGATTTTATTAAATTAGATTTAATTAGTTTCCATCTGTTGCATTTCTAGATGGTGCTTGAGCCGCTGGAGTCCTTGAATTCTCAACTGTTCTTCTTCATGATTGATCGATATCTCCGCGATTCGGATCGTCATAATAGGGTTTGTGGTGAGTTTATATACGTATACAATGAAGTTTTACAATGATTTATATACCTCAGTGCTTTGCAGTGTTCACCCTGTGTTGTAGTTACATTTTCGCACAATTTTCAGCCATGAATGTTTTGAGAAAGATCTGTTTGCAAGAGCAGAACAAGGAGTTCATTTGTACGGCACTTGATGGAGAAATCTACCAAGCGCTTATTACCATTCTTGTCCTCGAAGATATTCAGGTATTGTGAAGGGAGGATGTTTGTTTTTTATTGGAGTATGTTCTTCCAGCTACATTTAATGCATTTTGCAGTACTCATGTTTTTTCAGTGTTGATTTTTCTAATTCTTTATCATTCGCATTTTAGCTTTTGATTCCGTCACTTGAAACGCTATATCAGTTGACAAATCTTGGTCAAATACCTTGCGATTGTATTGTTGCGGTTGAGAAAAGCATTGGTTAGTTCATTCCACCAGAATTTTCTTAACTAGAAAATACGTTTAAGATTTCACTACATTTCATTGTACAAAATGTTTATTGACATGTGTACAATTATCATATTTGTGATACCTAGGCTAGCATGTAATCGTATTGATTTAATCTTGTAGAAATCCTTGTGTCTATTCTTCATATTTGTGTGGAGTCCTTTGGTACCGAGATGTTGTCTGAAGTGAAGATTGTCGACAACTATCACGGGGTTGCCATGGGTAGGTACACTGTGTGTATCAGGGTGTTTTGAAGATACAAAACTTTGTAGACCACCAACTCAGAACTGTTGGCACTAGTAAGTCCTGTAGGAGAAGAGCTACCTTTAATGTGGTCAGAACTATTTGGAAAGTGAATGATGGTGTGTTGTTGATTTTAAATGATTTTGTTTTCACATTAGTGCCAACTGCAACTGCCTCCAAGAATTCGCCCAACAAGTTGGGAAGCAGTCCAGAGGGTGAACCTGAAATCGTTGCGCAACACTGGTAAATAAAAATCACTTCTTTCTCTGTTTGTCCTTCTTCTTGTTGTTCTTTTTCTTCTTCCTTTTTTTGTCCTTCTTCTTCTTTTTGTTCTTCTTCTTGTTCTTCTTCCTCTGTTTCCCCTTCTTCTTCTTGTTCTTCTTTCTCTGTTTGTCCTTCTGCTTGTTCTTCTACCTCTGTTTGTTCTTCTTCTTGTACTTCTTTCTCTGTTTGTCCTTCTTCTTGTTCTTCTACCTCTGTTTGTTCTTCTTCTTGTTCTTCTTTCTCTGTTTGTCCTTCTTCTTGTTCTTCTACCTCTGTTTGTCCTTCTTCTTGTACTTCTTTCTCTGTTTGTCCTTCTTCTTGTTGTTCTTCTTTCTCTGTTTGTCCTTCTTCTTGTTCTTCTACCTCTGTTTGTCTGTTTGCCGACATTGATCGGCATCTATATGGAGACCAGGCTTTATATCAATCTACTATTTTTTCTTTTACTCATGATAGATCACATTAGACGTCTGATGAACAAAACATTTACTATTTTTCTAGGCTGCGTAATGCGTATGACTTTGATCTGTCGAGTACTGTTCTTCAACGAGATCTTTACGCGGATTATGTCACCTCCTGTGGAAAAGTGACCAGAAATGTACTTAATGTGCCTTCGTTCTACCGACTTTTAAGGTACATTATTTTGGGACTGAACTTAAGGCCAGTTTATCACTAGGCGGAAGTTTTCGAGGGGAAAATAAATCTAGCAACGTGATTGGCTAGGAAAATAATTCCCTGCGAAAAAGTCGAAAGCAAGCCAGTCATGTCGCTAGATTTATTATTCGCTCGAACGTAGTGGAAAACAGCCTGAACCACTGAACTGATTACAGTGTATATGTCGTGATTTGGGTCTTTTAGTATTTGAACTCTTTGAATCAATTCAAGAACAAATGCAATATACGTATCTTCGTATGCGTAACATTTGTACGAAAAGATTTATAAACTCTCAAAGCTACCAGACGTAACTTCGGACGAGACATTTGCATTCACAGAAACGAGGGAAAACTAAGGGCCTGTTCATATGGGCCAACGTTATCCCGGTTAGCGAGGAAACTTTTCGACCAGCCAAATCGCTTTGTTCTGTTCATATGGCGAAATGTTGTCCCGCTTACCGGGGAAAGTTTTCGTCTGTGACGTTAAAAACATATTGAAAAGTTGCTGACTAAACAGAAAATTATCCCGGTAGGCGGGAAAATTGCGTTCATATGGGGAAAATTTTATCGCGGTAACCGAGATCTCGCCTTTCAACAAGCGAGATCTCGGTAAGCGGGATAACTTTTCGTCTCATATGAACGCAATG
>JAODVM010283096.1:0-28857 GCA_025400095.1 Phenganax marumi | reverse complement strand
GGGGGTGGGAACAGCCAAAACATGTTTTTACCATTGGAGGACAAAACTGTAGCAAGTGCAATTCGAAAATTCCGACAACAGGTGCAGGTGTACATGTAAAATGTTGCATTCCTAACAGATGTTCAGCTGAAGATACTTGCACAGGTAATTGTACTGGGGATTGTTGCTGAGATGACTCTTGGTGCGAAACAGCAGAACAACTGACAGTTGCATGATTACACTAACACTGTCTTTCGAGGGAGTGTACGAGACTTTCGGACTTTCAATATAAATAACATATAAATATATAAATAACAGTTAATAGTGATATGAGTATATCAGTAACATGTTTGTCTGTATCCGCATTTTATTCTTTGTCCGTATCCTTATTTTATTCTTTGTCCGTATCCATTCCATTTGTCCGTCCATTCATCATCCGCATCCACATTTTATCCCAACCCATCTACCTCAATCAACAATATAAAAAGATGAAATGTGTCCAAAATTTTGCTGCGCATGTAGTCACAGGGACGCAAAAATATGACCATACCACTCCGTGTTTGAAGGAGCTGAAGTGGCTTCCTGTGGAGAAAGAACTTTACTTGCGTGATGCTGTTATGGCTTTTAAGTGCATTAATGGTATAGCCCCTGCTTACTTAAGTGAAAGATTCAGTAGAAGGGGACTTCAAATTGGGCATACCACCAGACAATTGAACGATATCCACGTCCCAAAATTCAGAACTGCTATGGGCCAAAAGTCATTTATGTATAGAGCAGCCAAACCATGGAATTCCCTCTCCTATGAACTAAAAGCATGTGCATCCACTAAAAAGTTTAAAGACTGCTTGAGAAAGCAACTATTAGAAAGTTTTTTAATTAGTTAAATACATATAATATAATTCATGTACATATATTTATACTTAGTTGTACTTTTGATAATGTAATTTTAGTATGATTTTAAAACTGTAAATTAGTTATGAAAAGCCGTTCAGGATAACTAATAAATTGTATGTGTGTATGTACTAAGAAACAATCTTACGGGATACTGGGACGCCTAAAAATGCGTCCCGGGAGCAAAGTAAAGCAGGCGAAAAAGGCCAAAGGCAGGCCAAGCAAGTGGAAAAGGCCAATTGGGCCAAAATGGGACCCGCGCGGGCTGACAACCCCACCTCAGTGGCTTGGACTAGCTGCAAATCTTACGGACTCCTCCCAAAATGGTCTTTTGTGGTTCTGTTAAGTCCGATGGCCCAAACGCTGACTACACGTTCTAGCCCAGGCAAACCTGGACAAGAATGCCCATGAAACACTGAATGAACACGGCCGAGTAACGTTGAGAACAATTTATTCCTTTGCATATAACAATTTTACATTGATTCGACATATTGTCAAACTTTTAAACGATGCAACGAAACTACTTTATGTTAACACATTAATAATACTGTAATTGATTTTTCAATAGACAATGTCCTCCATTATCATTATCATCACCATCACTGTCGCTGAAATGCTGTCTGTCTTCTAACATACGTTGGAAAAGAAATTCCCTCTTTATAACAGCAGCTTGCGGAGCTTCGTCAGGATCAAAAGAGTCGTCTTCAACGAATCTTTTTTTAGTTTCCATAATCTTCTTATGCGCAGGATCCTTTTTCATTTGTGACATCCACTGTAAGTGGTCCAAATAAACATTTCTTAGTTCTTTTGTCAGTTCGAGAAGTAGTGTTAAAAATGATTGTTTCTTTGCATCAGTTTCACTAAATCCATCATTTTGAAAATGTTGTACAAGTTCTTCGTACTTTCCACCAAGTCTCGACGCTGCTTCATGTATCAAGGTTCGCCAGGGGTCGAAATCGTCTTCGTCTTCGCTTTCCTCGCTGTCGCTCTCTTCCTCTTCCTCACTGCTATATTTTTCTTCTTCCTGTTTGTCATCAATATCGATATTATTGCCATTGCCTGACCAGGTAGTTGCCCCTTAGTCGTAATCATCCATTCTTGCTCTTTTTGCTTTTGGCATAAAGTCATGGTCTTCCTCTTCTGCTCAAGATGACTTGGCATCATCCAGATAAACACGTCCTTCTACGCTTGACAGCCGATGAATGTCTGCCACATGATTTGATAATTTACAAAGGTCTTTCTTGCCGCTTAACGGACAGTCTTTACGCGTTTGCGGCATCCAGCAAAATGATGTCGTTCTTCTGGTACACAGTTTTGAACAATTACGTCCCGCAACTGCGTCCTTAAACGGGACCCTGTGACTTTGGTACGGGACGCCTTTTTAGGTGTTCTGGGTGCAGAGTCTGTAGGGGTCGTAGTCTCCTGGGCGCAAAGTCACCGGGTCCCGCAGTCTTGCAGGACGCTGGGACGTCTTGAAATGCGTCCTGGGCGCAAAGGCCGAAGATCCTGCAGCGTCCTGGGTGCAAAGTCCATAGGTCCCACAATGTCGTAGGCGCAAAGTCCGGGACGCTTCTAAAACGCATCCTGGGCGCAAAATCCCGGAGTCTCGTTTAAGATCGACCGCTCGTCGACCTGACTTCCATTCAATGCTTCGACCCCACATCGATCTCTCATCGACCTCTCATCGACCCTTCATCGACCTCCCATCGACCTTTCATCGATCCTGGATCGGCTTCTCATATAAACTGTTCCAACGGGACGTCAACAGCAGGTGTTTGCGACGAAAACGCAGGAGTTCTCTCGGGATTCTCTCGGGTTCTCTTGGGATGTGGCAAAGTCTCTAAGTCCTGTAGGCTCTATTAATGACCAAGCATACAATAGTTCTTAGCATGTGAAACAGTCTTAAGGGACGCCGGGACGCATTTTTGGACACCCAAGACTGTCCTTTATGCGGGAAGAAAGACCATTGTAAATTATCAAATCATTTGGCGAATTAGATACACGTTCTATCTCATATAATGTCTGTACTGCAAACACCAAAATATGTACAATCAGTTTTTCTCCTACAAGCATATGCACTCTAACAGAAAAAAAAAACAAACTAAGAACTTTCTTTTCTAAAATTGCATAAAAAAACATAAAGATTGGGAAAAAATGCTTCCTGTTACTTATGGTATTGTGTATGGTTATGAAACGTTAAATCTTTCTTTTTCAAAGTGTTCTTGATTTTTGCGTACAGCTACGTTGTATTGTTTCTTTAGTTATTACATTAAGCAGTGGTGTCATAATACTACGGCAAGGCTCGGGGACACAGCTGTGTTCTTTATCACCACCTTTAAAATCATGCTCGAAATTACAGCGTTTTTGCTCTCACTATGCGAAGCAAACACGACCTAAAATGGCTTATAACTCCACACCTGTTAAAAAATACATGCACACTATATGTTATATTTTAACGCATGTCTGCATTAGACGTTTGTACTTGCTAAGTAGGTCTGAGAAGAGCTCGTTATTTTTATATTTTAAATTCTTTATTTGTCGCCGCACTGTAGCTGGATAAATTTGTATTTCTCGAATAGAGTATACAATTTATTTTGAGTGGTTCTGTATTGTATGGCTGAATTAAATAAAATATTAGAAAGACTAAAAGATCTAAAGTGGTGTCTTTATGTCTGAAAAACTATTGGGTTTCTGTTATAGCTGACTCTTGCGGCAAACGATTTTAAATAAGTTCAAACTTAATAAACCCATTGATGCTCAAATGCTAAAAAAACTTAAATAAAATAAGAACAAAACTGAGGCCACAAAATGGTGCCGCAGTAGAAATGAAATGTGGCACAGCACATGTTCAATCAAGAATTACTTCTTGCGCATCAACGTCGTTGCTACTCTTGCATCAAGTCTGATATTTCATCATCAAAACTTTTTTACTGTAATATTTCGATAAACTGACGTGAACTTTGCTCGAGAGCCACTATACATATATATAACTTCTCTTTCGAATCCAAAGAATCCAGTTTTACCCTATGTGCACTCTATTAAGAAGGAGCAGTAGGAAAATTTTGAGCCTGAGATTGGCAACGAAACAGGAACACTGATTCTACCCAACTTTTACTGGTTCTTTTGTAGATATTTTTGCTAAAATTATGTTTATGTGAGCAACTTAATGACCACACATGGTCAAAAATATATGCAATGTATCACGCAGTGAATTTAAGTTGGTTGCCACTCGTAGTCACAAACAAAAGTTGGCTACTTGCAATATGGTTTATGCTGCCCCTCAAATCATATTTTCTCATATAGTCTCGGGATGTTACAATCACTCACAGTGATATTCTCTTGATAAGTTTCAAATATTTAATTTGTATTGTTAACACTGAGCTGGAAGGCTGGAGTGGCGAACTTCGACTTGATCTTGCTGGGTTTCATTTAAACATGTTAGCAAACATTTGCAGCCAAAATTTATAGCTTTTTGTGATACAAGAAATTGTATATTTGAATAATTGGATATTAATTAAACAATTGAATAATTATTCAATTGCTCCATTAGTACAGAAACATTTCCATCAGAGTGGAAGGTCGCAAAAGTTGTACCTTTACATAAATCAAGACCAAGAAATTTACTCAACAATTACCATCCTATCTCCATTTTGCCTGCAATATATAATTGAAATATTTGGAAAAATTCTTCATAAGCACTTTTTTGATTATTTAAATTGTAATAATCTTATTTCTAAATTTCATTTTCGATTCAGGCCGTTTCACTCCACTACCCTTATATTGCTTCATAGCACCAAAGAATGGTATTAAAACATGAATCGTGGTATGTATAACATTGCCGTTTTCCTGGACTTGAATAAGGCCTTTGATACGGTAAACCACGAAATTCTGTCGCAAAAATTGAGCTTATACGGTATTGACCCTTCAGCTTCAAATCTGCTTAGATCATACCTAACAAAGCGGTCGCAAAGGTGCCTTGTAAACGGACACTTATATAAACCACACGAAATCAATTATGGAATTCCACGAGGATCCATTGTATGGCCATTCCTTTTTCTTATTTATGTAAACGAATTGCCAAATTGTCTAGAGATATCCAAAATCAGAATGTTTGCTGATGACACTATGCTATCTCTGGCAAATCATTGCCAGAGATAGAATCTAAAATTAATCACGATCTGAGCAATGTTAGGGAGTGGTTATTGGCCAACAAATTAAACTTCAGTCTTGGCAAAACAGAATACTTATTGATTGGAAGTAGACAGAAAGTCAACAATCTTGATTGTGAACCTAATATTGTAATTGAAAACGGTGTATGAAATGCGACTTCTCTGCAATCGTTTAATATGATGATATCAGATACTGGCCTTGAACTTAACTCTTGTATATATTAAATCTTACCCATGCATATATAGTAGGGGATTATTACTTATATTCATTATAGTTATATAATAGTTTATAGAATAGATGTAATGTGTGTATTTAGGACGTTAGCGTGATTATATAAAGTTTTTACCTACCCCTACACACCTAGATTTCTAATTACAGGGTTTTGTTTATAAAGACTCTGGTTTAATATCAAACTTCATCAACTGGTTGACAACTCTTACAGTGGGAACGTAATTGCAAAAGTTAAATACTTTGAAGACGCTGCTTTTTATTTTCTCCATTTCCAGTACCTTATTTCAGTTTTTGCCAAATTGCAGATTGACTTTTGTCCGGAAAAGATAATCACTTTGTGCGGGATTTGTGCTCTGACTCAAGTTTTTTTCGAGATCATTTGTTTACCATATTTCTCAGTTCAAGATTGACTTCTTCAACACACTGCTCACCTAAACAATATTCCTCCGCTATTAAACCAAGAATATCATTGCTGCATGCCCAGTATTTGCAGTATTATTAGCTGTATTGTCATCTTCATCAGCTGAGAAACAATCATTGTTGGCTTCAGCATCAACGTGAAAAGCAACAGGCTAATTATACTGTGGTCTCTTAGCTGATCTTGTAGTAGTCTCAAAGGCATAGGACCCTCATCAATCCAATGATTCGAAAACTGAGCCTGTTCGAGCACATTTTTCTTAGCGTGCTTTGTAGCATCACTGACTTGGGAGGTGAACGTCTTGGTGAGTTCTGAAAACCCCAAATCGAAGGATTGTAGAACGTTATTTTTGTTCTTGAACAACCTCTGAGCCACGGGAAGGCATAGCTTCTGTTGATGGTTTCAATTTGGGGTTTTTCTGTCACCTTTATTGGGTATTTGCTCTTCAGTTTCTGAGTCACAATAGGCGAACTGATGTGTAGTATTATGAAAAAGGTTTTGAATGAAGTTTAAGCATTTCAGCTTCCGTATGGATACTTAGGCTGCAAGACAAACTGTTCTAATGTGCTTCGCTTCATGCCACAAATTACATCACATATTTTTCCTGATTCCACAGCTTTTTCAGGTTTATTTCAACAACTCGCAAATAAATATCACGACTTGATTCTATTCTAACAAGTCGAAAGGCTTTTAGTTGTTTTTTATAATTTATAGTAATACAGCGTTGCTTATTTGATAATTGATGACCTACACATTTTCAATAGAATTAGAATAATATTCATCTTATATGCGTTTAGGTACTGTCCGAAAACTGACAAAAACTTGGTGATCTCTTGCGATATTGGTTACTACTCTGAAGCAAATGCCGCAGCTTGTACCAGGTGCCCGCGTGGTTACAAGTGCCCTCACAAAGATCAAGATGCTGTGTAAGTATAGTGTTGAAAGCTCTCATGGCAAGATTTGAAACTTATTTTGCATTGCCCATTCTAGCAATGGAAGCTTGTATAAACTATTGTCTTAATTGATTTTCTTATTTCACATTATATCCGCTACTATTACAAACAACAGGAACTGTTTTGTCTCAAGTGATTTGTAAACTAATATACTTCGGATTATAAGTAATTATGTTCTGGTAAATCGTGTTCCAATCCCGTTCCAATTGCATTGTGGAGAAAAATTGTGCAATGCTTACTTTTCCCATTAAGAGCCAAGTCATGAGCTGTTTTCTTCTTTAGAGAGATCTGTCCAAACGGAACATATTCGCTTGGTGGCCAAATTGAATGTAGTCCTTGCAATCCAGGATTTGCTTGTGAGAAGCCTACACAAGGTCCACAGAAGTGCATGCCAGGATACTACAGTGAAAAGAATACACCATTCTGTAGTCCTTGCAAAGCTGGATATCAGTGTACTGATCCTGCAGGTACTGTGTAGTTACACTTTATTACAGCTATCAAATTTGCGATTTCAGACAAGTAATGTTTTCTCAAATGTATAGTATACTGTCTGTCTTTACAACTGCTCTAACTGTGACACTAACGGTAATACTAACCTTAAAAAACTCGAACCTGGCTTTTATGCTGATTTTCCACTTGCGATTGTTTCGAGCCCAGAGACATGTCTTTTTGTCTTATACCTAACCAGATTTGTTGTAGATTACTAGACAGTACATTTAAAAATTTCAAAGCCTAACGTTTACGACTGTATCAAATAAACTTTTACCTGACAAAAACATGCTATGCATGCATTCAGCAAAAACTAGGCTGGATCTTTGCCCTAGAGATAACTTAATACAGTGAAAGGCATTTAGTTCTTAAACTTTTATAATGTACAGTCTTGCAATCTCTGGCTTAAAAGCATGAATAAAAGAGTGTTTATAACAGTAATTGCACTTAGTGGAGTACAATTAGTGGTCTGAGTGGTCTGAAGTGAAACGTGTGGTTACAAAATCGCGCGACCGTGCAGCGGGAATGCGAGTTGAAATCACAAGTTTGAATTTAGACTTTTAAAAACTGCACGACACGAATTGCAATTACCACTTTATTATAAGTATTTTGAAATCATACTCGGTAGATCAAGACTTCAACTTGTTTTTCAAATATATATTTTTAAAACAAATAGTAACAAAACCACAAAACAAATTATATTGAAATCGTATTGTACTCATTAAGCCAATACTTCAATGTTATCTTCAAGATACTGTGAGCAATCAATTTCATCATTGAATTTATCCACAAATTCATTCATCAATTCATCCATTGAATTCATCCATAAAGCGAAATTTTGCAACTACTGTTTATTAATACTGAATTCCAGGCAAGCGCCCGGCTAGACTTCCATTTCTTGTCCAAAATGGCATATCAACTGGAATTTGTGGCTGCACAATATCGCTATTTGTACAGTGCATCTGCGATATAGTGTGTTATAAATATGTAGTACTGGTGTTGAGTCACAAATTCGTGGCATTGCTTGCCGTTAAAAGTATACTGATCTACAATGCAGTGAAGTGAGCACTTCTTGTTTCAGACTAAATCGCGTAAAGTGCAAGCATATCAAGCCAACAGGCTATATACTGCTATTGACAAAGTATAAACTACACAGATACTTGTCATTTTATCAACGAATAAAATGGTCATTACTACTTGGCTAAGCATGTGCAATTCACTACAACAAAAAAAAATGGTGGCTCGTCGATTTTACCAGAATCCTTTGACTTTCTAAATCCTTTGTAGTAACAGTTGTCGAATTTTACCTGAACAACATCAAACTACAGATGATTAGTTTTCTGCTTGACAAAGTTACTGACTTCAAGGCGATGTCTTCTAGTATTGTCACCATAAAAAAGGATTGTTTGTGCAAAGGATCATGGTAGAATCGACATGCTGCCATCTTTGTTGCCATGATCGATTATAAGAGACTCAAGTTGGCAATGAAAAGAGTGGATGTTGCAGGGAGCTTTAAGATGGCATATATACTGCGTAAGGAAAGTACTGTGCGACAGTGTACAGCCACACGTGCAAGCCTGCCCAGTCAAATGCTAATCGGATTTGAAAAACTTATGAACATGGTGTGCTGCAATGGTGTATGAGTATACTGCAGACTCACATGTAGCTATCTCGGATGATTAATACTCACTACCCATTACTTAACAGAGTGTAGTGAGTAAAATAATGCAAAGACCTCAAAAACTTTGCACTCTTCTTGGGGTCTCTAGTTTGTTTTTTTTATGTGAAATTGAGCACTATTTTCAGAGAATCCTGATTTTTGTTTTTAAAAAAACTCAAAGTTTGTATTCATTTTTATTGAATTTTATTGGCTGGTTTAGTGGTATACGTCAATCTGATTGGTTGTTACACGGAAACTGATTTCAATTCTTGCATCAGCTAGAAATTTGAAATCATCCAGTTATGAGCCAAATTCGGGCAGAAATCACTCTGCCAAGAGCCAATAGATTGCTACAAACACTACTGATTTCAAACTTAATGTACTAATTCAAGCATTCAAGCTGCATTACTACATTACAGCATTGCAATAGTTATATACTTGCTTTTTGACTTGATATACTCTTTACTTGATCCTGTATTTTTAAATTTAGTTCCTGCAAAATGTCCAGTTGGAACATATTCTGGTCCAGCCTCCTCTTTATGTTATCCTTGCCAAGCAGGGTATATCTGCAAAGAAGGATCCTCATCATCAACTCCATCTGACGGTATGCATTTGCACAATAAGTTTTTTTTTCACAGGGACAACTGTTGGGGCAGCAGATAATCGTCAATTTCCAGTTATCGCAAAAAATTACAATGAATCAACTTAAGTTAGTGGAAAAAATACACCCTACTAAAAAAAGCTGTGTCGCCTTTTTGACATATAGCAAGGACTTGCGTCTTGGGCTTTTTACTTATCATCTGATGGCGAAAACTGCAATTTGGTGTTTTGTATTTTTATGTACCTTCACCAGCATAAGAATTGTAAAGGACTTGTGGTTTAAAATTCACCAAGCTCAAACTAGTAGAAGATTACTTACTTGATATATGTTTATAAATGTATATGCCCAGTACACTGTATTATTGGCTGTTGGCCCCTGAAAAGCCTTAGTTGTGGTCTTATGCAGAAGCCATAGTTGTAGCCTTCAGGGTTTCCCATGAAGAGACATGCTGCTGTGTGGGTATAACCTGTCATTAGCTTATTATTATAAGACTGAAAAAAATGATATGTGGTCTGTCTTGGGAGAAAACCTGCAAATTAATAGTCTTTGTTTTTATGTTGAAACATTGTTACATTTTACTGTGTATATTGTTGAGGTATACATCACACCATGGGACTCGACGTTGATGAAGAAAGTTACAGCTAGCTGACTATTTTTGATGTCCTTTAGTTAATCTTAGCTAATGACTGGATGTATATTTGTTTGCATACAACAAAGAAAGTAGTTTGTGAGTTGTCCCGCGTTTCTGAGGGTGCGTTAGAAAGCGTCAGTATTTTCCCTCATTGCATGTTTGGCATGGGATCATTCATTAAGTTTACATGGGTGAGCAACGACGTCACTTGCGCATCCTTGTACACAAGGATTGATAGCCTTTATCTTACTTCTAAAAAGGTGCTTAAAGTTCATCTTTACTTTTAGGTGTGTGTACTGCAGGTGGCTGGTGTGATGGAAAAATGTTACATCCTTGTCCAATTGGTACTTACAATCCGCTGAACGGTTCAGCATCGGCCGCTCGATGTAAGGCATGCCCTGCAGGTTATTACTGCGAAGATCCAGGTTTAGATTCTTATGAAAGCTTTCCTTGTCCAGCTGGTCACTATTGTCCTACTGGTACAAAACGTGCCACCGAATTTCCTTGCCCCGCTGGAACAAACTCTAGTTTTACCAACCTCACAACTATTGAGGGATGCAAACCTTGTCCAGAAACTTTTTACTGTCCTTCTGGTTCAATTGAGGGTCTAATCTGTCCAGCAGGGTACTATTGCCCAGAGGGGACAGGAGCCTCGCATCGTTATGCATGCCCCCTTGGAACATACAGCTCTGGTCTTGGACTTAAGAATGGTACACAGTGCATTGAGTGTCCAGTAGGTCACTATTGTCCAGATGGATCTCAAAAGCAGCCCACAGTTGCTCCAATTGCATGTCCACCAGGAACCTATAATCCCAAGACCAGGGTGGGATACCTTTTAAATTGTGAACCTTGTCCATCTGGGTACGCATGCCCACGTTCGGCTCAACATATGTATAATGACACCTGTCAAGAAGGGTATTATTGCCCAAACGGAACCATTTCACCATCGCAGTATCCATGTCTTCCTGGTACTTATACCAATCGTACAGATCTTAGTAGAGCCGAAGAATGCATGCCTTGTCCACGTGGCAAATCTTGCGGTTGGGCTACTGGTGTCAGCTGGAATAAGTGGAAAGATTGTCTGGTGGGGCACTACTGTCCACTAGGTTAGTGTGCACAAATTTCAACATAATCTAGCATGTGGAAGTTGGCAATGTAGTGTATATATATGAATAGCAGAAGTCCTAAAAGAACACTCCTTTTTCACAATTTGTTTGCAGTGCAAACCTTTTTCACAACAGAAGCATTTCTTCAAAGCACCATCTTATTCCAAATGCACACGTTTTTAGAAACACAAAGTTTTGTCAAAACAACAATTTTTTAACACAATTTTTTTGAAACGAAAACTTTTTTATTCAAAAGGCACAAGTTTCTCAGTCCTTGTGAGTTTCCGGCATTAACATCGCAGGCTCAAGTTTCAACATGGTGGAAACAGAATTATTATGTTCATGGGTTATACATGTATTCTTGTTCCTTATACTCTCACCAACATGCATTGCGTGATCTGATAAATCGTAAATCTTACACACATTGCTATAGTTCAGAGCGTTCTTCCGATTTATGTAGCGCACCCATACGAGACATACGAATGAGATGAGTTAAGTGTGAAGCGCTTTTTCTTGGGAATGAAGTACACTGAAATTTTCATGTCCTTAGCGTCCTTGCATGGCGTTCACTTAGTTATGACAACTATAACAAGCAAGGGTAAGCTTGATGAAAGAATTAGTGCTTCGTGGGTGAAGTTGTACGAACTATCAAAAAGGAACACAATGGCAGAGCAACATGGCATCGGACATCGTGCAATGCATGAAAGACTAGTTACGGATTGAGGTTTGACCATTTGCAAAGAGGCTGTCAGACGAGTTTTCAGAGTGTTGGATGCAGAAGGTGTGCATAGTTGATTAAGACATCGCCTAAGAATAAGGTAGCACTGGAGAAAAGGATCAAATCGTACAAGACATATTGATGGTTACGACAAACTAAAGCCGTTTGGGTTCTGTATTCATGGTTGCATTGACGGATGCAGTTGGCGGATTATATGGTTAAAAGTTGGATCATCAAACAATAATCCCGCAATTATTTTCCGGTAATTTTTAGATTGTGTCAAGCAAGTTAATTGCACACCCAGGTTATCCGAAGCAAAAAAGAGACTGAAAACACATATATTGCAGCCGTCCAGTGCTTTTTTAGAAAAAATTGTCTAGATATTTTTAGGTAAGGAAAGTCTTATACGCGGTAAATCTATCTCAAATCAACAAATTAAAACATGGTGGAGTTTTCTTCCCTGCAAATGTGCAGATTGGTGGATCCATTTGTTCAAGAATGTTAGAGAACGAGAAATTTATGATGATAGAGACCACTTTCAACTATAGTACTTAAAATTTTGCTTTTCTGACTGATTTCAACAAGTGCTGCACAGGGTAACAAGGCTGGGTAAATTGCATACCATAAGACCGTCTACAAATGCTGATTCCCTGAGTGTCTATAACCTGATACGATGTAAGAGATTATGACTATGAAATGGCCTATGAAATGGCCAAGTCCAAGGTGTCAAATATTCCTTCAGAAGGTTCGGTTAAAGCTGGTAGAAATTAAAATCAAAGCGCGCATGCTAATAATAACACTGAAATTACTAACCCTTTTAATGAACATTTTGCGTTTACTTTCACTTGCAGCAACATTGTGGACTGTAATAGAGAAGAACTCCCAGAAGCAGGCATTATTTTTGAAGATATAATAACTCCTACCCACGACAAAGTAACACATTGTGTCATAGCTAATTTGAATAACAACAAATCTTACAGTCCAGACGGAATCTAAGCATGACTATTGACATTAACTGCATCCCAAATTGCTTCTTCATTTTGCGCCCTTTTCAAGAAATCTTTGCAGGGTGGTGTACTTCCTGACGATTGGAAATTGTCGACTTCCGTGTCTGTATGTAAACGAGTACAATCTTGTTGCTTCCCGTCATCTCTAAAGTCCTCGGACGTTGCGTGTTTCATAACATCAAACGTCAAGTTTTCCAACAAATCACCCATGAAAGTCCTGCATAACACAACTGATAGAAGTGTTGAATGTATAGGTCAGCGATTAGATAGTGGGAGACATGCACATGTGATTTGCCTGGACATGTGAAGGTATTCTGTCAAGTAGTCACGCTCAGCTACTGCATCGATTACGGAAGTTGGATTTTCGAGGTAACTTTCGAAAAAGGGTTTTGTCATACCTCAGCAATCGTTACCAACAGACAACAGCTGGTGGAAAAACATCAAGACGCCTGGCAGGGACGTTTAGTGCTTCGCAAGTGCCTCGAATAGAGATTCTCGGTCCATTGGTGTTTGTTCTCTATGAAACTACCTCTCCCGAACTGTAGGCACCGTAACCATTGCAGGCAATACAAAAATTTTCAAAACCATATATTCCGTTGCTGACGCGTCATTGCCGCAACAGGATCCGACGAACATTAAGGAAAGCTCTTGCAAAGTTAACCTTGTTCTGAACACTGAGAAATGCAAAGTGTTATGAATCACAAGGAAACTTGACAACACAGATTTTCTCTACAACGAAAACGATTCTGTTCTCGAAGGAATATATTGTGAACGTAATTTGGGGATCTGGACTGCATCCAATTCATCATGGTCCAAACATCTCGACGTACAGTGTTCTCAAGCAATACAAATGTTAGGCTACATAGGAAGAATTGCAATGGACATCAGAACTATCAAGGTTCCTCGTACTTAATATGTGAGTTTAGTATGGTCAAAATTATATGCTATGCTTTCCACGTCTAATCTCCTCAGTCTGTAGAATTGATCAAACGTTTGGAATGAATTCAGTGACGCCCGAGTAACTTCATAATTATTCATTCTAGATGAGCCGCTTGTGTAGAAAGCAGCTATAAGTGAAGATTCGAAATGCTGCATCTTTTTCCATTTTGCTTTTGGCATCAGTTTTTATATCTTGTTCTTGTCTTGTAATGTATTGATGGAATTATAAACATTAATAACAGCATTCTACCACCAACTCATTACCAGAAAAGAATAATTAGATCAGTCGACCCCAACAATTCGATGTTCACAACTACGAAATGCAGGACTGTAACGTTCCAGGAATTGTTCCTATCCAAGTGTACGAATGTATGGAATATACTGTCGAAAGATCTGACATCAAAAAAACGATTTGGCAGATTTATGAATAGCCTTTATAACTATTATAAATCATCATAAGATATTTATTGCGGCGAAGATCCTAAAGCAGAGAACTCGGCATGTTTGTTTTGTAACATGTTTCATAATTTGTCTCGTTCAACTTTGCGTTGTTTTTAGTTTTATAATTGTGTCTTTGTTTGGTGTTGTGAGTTGTGTTGTTGTAAATGTAACTGTTGCTGTAATAAGCTGTTGCGTATGCCCTGCCATTTTATTTGGCAGTGTATGTTCATCAAATTGGCAAAGCGTAATAAATAAATAAACTCATACAGGTGATTAAGTGTAACTACTATACATCACAAATATAGTTCAGACATAACATGAACATAGCACAACTGTAAACATGTTACCATGCAACATCTGCAAAGGCTCAAGAAGCTTTTATTGACCAAATGCAATTTTTCCAATCAGCTTATCATTGTAAATGCTGCAAGATTTTCATCTTAGTTAACATTACCTTTTTTGCACCAGTTGAAACTTCCAAGATTCTGGATTATTTAGAAGTGTGTTTAATTCCTTTTTAATATCATGATAACTAACGTACCTTCTCGATGGTAAATTTATGATGCCCGGGCACTTAAGTGCTGATGTATGATTGTTTTTGATGTTAAGATGAAAGATGCATTTGAGCTATTTTACAGCCAAGATGCCACCACCAGTAAAGAAACGGTAGAGAAGTTTAGTGTTGTTGTTGTTGCATGCCTTCATATAGTGCTTTAGGAATCTAAGTACTGTGCTCTGGGATTTAATCAGACTTGTTTTGTCATCAGCATGTGTGCGTCGAACGACTTTCTCTGCAGTCACAGATCATTTGTTGTAAAGCATATTGACCTTCAGTGAATTCTTCCATTTAGATTTGTTCGATATGTCTTTTAATCATTATAGGAAAGGTTTGAATGCCCACATCGACTTTTGTCGACGTTTCCATCTACCAGTCCTCATAAGTTGTCTATAAATGGTCTTTGGCAGAGGAATGGAAAACTTTCCTTGATCGGTAGCAAAATCCAGAAATCCATAGACAAGTTCATTGCCCTTAATCGAGCTTTACCAACATCATTGCTTTGATGAACACTTTAGGTATCCTGGAAGGAAACATACCACCACAGACGTATCCATCATGTGCAACACGACCAATTACACAAACCAGATTGTGCAAAATATCAGGATCAAACCTGGGTACAACACTGACCATCTTTCAAGTGCATTTCAAAGATATCACTCCAAAACATGGTGTAAATACCATGTTTTGAACTGTCCAGGTCATCTGGTATTTCTTCTTCAGAACTCAACTTTGGCAAAGCGGTGCAAACTCTTGATTAGAGTACAACTCCAATACCTTTTAAAAACTAGTACTTAATGAATACATATTGTTTGTGTCTCCACCAGGTGTGCCTGTAAAATTAGAGCAACATCAAATTAAAACTAGCCAAAACCTCTTATGTGGTGGCATAATTAGTATTGAGCTAATCCAGAATGTATATGTTGGGAACTGTTTTGTGTATTTTTTAAAAAGACAAAAGTGGTGAATATACGTGTAACAGAAAATAAGTGTGTCACGAGTATACCCGTTGTGTTCTGACAATCTCCAACTTTTTCGACTTCTGCTGCTTCACCAAATGCATCTAATACAACTGCTTCAGTAGCTGTCTCATATGACTGACTTGATGCTATGACCTGCCAACAAGGATATTTGCTTGTCATAATCAATCATGTTTTATATACAGCTGCTTCCCTCAGCAGGTCTGTCCTCTGGTAGCCATAGCTTTCCCATAATTTGTGATACAAGTCTGAAATGCTCTGGAATTAGCTGCACTGAGCCGATATGATCATGCAGTTGTATTGTACTTGTTGAGTAATGGGCATGAATAGCAACTCCTTGGGTTATAGGTCTTGCTGACTCAAGCTCATGATCTTCACTCACATCTAGCTCTGGGAAAAGATGAGATTCTCTAATCTTCCCCAAGGATTCCAAGCAAAATCGGATGGCTATTAACCATAAATGTCTGAATATTCCGAAGACAAACTTGAAAAACGCTCTCGGGCTTTAACGCATAAAGGATTTCACACTGGGCTCAGTAACTGAACAAAGGCATTCAATACAGATAGAAAAAAATTCAAAAGTTTATTGATGCATTAGCTGAGGCATTCAACCAAACTGATGGCTTTGGAATACACAAAGCACTTGTGGTTGTGAAAGTCAATAAAGAAGAACCTCTAAATGTAGTAAAAACATCAGAGAACTATGAGCCCCTCACTTGACAAGGCAACCAAACGACTGGATATGCCGAAAGGACTGTTATGCTGTAAAGAGTGCCATGTCATTAACAGGAACATCAGTTTAGTGTAAAAGGCAGTGTGTGTGCATCTCTGATTTCACAACCAATAAGAGCCCTTGCTGAGGCAATGACAGCTAAAGTACGAAATTAACAAAAGGAAATGACTCAAAGCAGGAGGAGAGCGAAGAAGGTTAACAGAAAAAGAGCAGTATGAGCAAATGGCCATGCTAAAGGTGAAAAGTACAGAAGCTATAGCCAAAGCCAAGCCAAGCCAAACACAGTAGTACACAATCTCAACAACTCAATCACCCATGAAAGTCCTTCATCACCCCTACAAAGTCCTCTCTTATACCCTATGGACAGACCTCTCGAAATGCCATTCAAAATGGACTCCCCAATGCCTCTTCTCAGTCAGCCATGACAATAAAAAAGGTCAATCAGTGTGTCTCATGAGCAGCACTAATCAAAGATTGGCATGGCTTGTAAGGTCCTAGGGAGGGGTACTTGCTTTCTACATGCAATGCGATCAAAGAAATCAAGCTTGGTCATCGAGTTCCAGGTCTGCAAGTTACATTGATGGACGAAATTGTTGAAGAGCTACCAACCTTAATGCACTGAAATGCAACAACATATCAAAGAACAAACAAGAAATGCCTACGACCAAATTAGCCTAGTGGCACAGCCATCTGAGAGACATTGCAAAAGAAATCTCACGTGTTGATTCAAGCGTGGAAATCGAGTTGCTGATTGGTCATAATGCAGTAGAAAGAATGAAGGTACAAATATTTTGTAACAGATCACCTGGTTCATCATGGGTGAACAAATTTTCAATCGGTTGGGCAATTTGTGGTCATCAATGTGTTGATCATCATGGATGTCCTATTCATTTGTTAACCTGTCACACCATGTATCAGGATATACAAATCTAGTAGGGATTCACTTTGCCACAGCTGGAACCATTCCAAATCATGATGCCGGGCCTCAGAACATATCAATGTTGTCATCTTTACAGTCCGAAATTTGCTTCTTTTCCACATAACTTTCTGTAAACGATCCCTTTTTCAAACTGTGGTTTAGTAAACACATTTTGCAGGAAATACAACTCAATAACAAGCTCTCATTGTCAATGGAAGACCGTTGCTTCTTCAAAGTTATGGAGTCAGGTGTTTACAAAAACATGGTTGGAAACTAGGAATAACTGTCACCTCTCAGAGCCAACAACGTGAATTTTCAAAACAAATACAGAATTCATTTTCAATTGGTTCTTAAAGTCTCATCAGATCGTTCGAAAAAAACCTCAAATGGAGGCAGATTACTTCATTTGCAGTATAACGTTTATTTGCATAAATGGCAAAGCTCCTAAAACATGGTTATGCTCAACCAGCTGAACTCAGTACACTCTGGCAAGATGCAAGCCAGGCCTTGGCACATAGCAATTTTTGGTATTTGCCTCACTTTGACGTGTACCATCCCCAGAAACGAAATAAGAGTCACATAGCATTCAATGAATCAACGACGTTTCAAGGTAAATTTTACATTATGAATTCCCTCCTGGATCTGACTCCCTCAACAATGTCTTGGGGATTCTGCTCAGATTTAGAAGAATGAAGATTGTCATTGTCTGTGACAATGAGCAGATGTTTTACACCTTTTACGTCCACCCTCCACGTTGAGATTTGAAAATGAATTAACTGCAAGATTACTGAGCGCATCTTCACAAATACCTCAAGCCCTGCTGCAGCGATATTTGGATTGAGAAAAACTGCAAGTGAAGGGAAAGAAAAGTATGGTGATGCAGCAAACAAATTTGTTCACGAAGATTTAAACGTGGATGACGGAATCACATCTTGTCATACCATGGATGAAACCTTTAATTTTGTAACAAACATAGAAGAAATGTTACCTAGAGCAAACCTGTGTTTACACCAAATTGCATCAAATTCCATAGAAGTGATGAAATTACTTCCTGAACAGGATAAGGTCGAGAACCTGCATAATCTTGATCCTATTTAAGATTCTCTCTCAGCAGAGACATTAGATGTAGTATGAAATTTTGAGAGGATCTCTTTGCATTCCAAGTGCTTTTACCGTGTACTGGTAGAGGCGTTCTTGCTGTTCTGAATTCTATTTACAATCCTCTCAGATTTGCAATCTTTACCATCCTGTGAGGGAGACATCTTCGTGTCCTGATCCAGATAGGGAGCACAAAAGGTGAAACTAATACACTCAGTTGAGATGACCTGCTCCTGATGCCCTCCTCAAGAAATGTTTAAAATGGAAGAGTTCTCTTGAAGAGGTAAACGAACGATCTATTCCTAGGTGTTATCAATGAGCGTAATTTGTATAGAGTTGGTCAGCACTGAAGGAAACACATCCATTCCTCTATTATATGCGCAAGCAAAGCTCTCCCCAAAACGAGGAACGATCATCCCTCCATTAAAGGTATGTGCAGTAGTACTTGGTGTCACCGCTGTCAAATGGACAACCTGAGATTTGAAACTAGATATCGTGATCAACATGTTTTATACAGTCTCAAAGGTAATCCTAGCCTACATTTGAAAGAAAATGAGCGATTCTATGTATACATGAAAGAACAACTGAATTTACACTGAAGTGTTCAAACAATGCTTTTACCTTGATATTGTGAGAATAGTTAACATACTGATTATTATGTAAAATAAAGTAAAAAAATAAACTGTTAATTAGTAATAATAAACAGATATATAGATAAATTGATCGTTTAATAAAAATGTTACATGTTGTAGTCACATAGACTGAATGACTTGTTCATGTGCAATACATACAGTAAGAATGTTACGAATTATTTCCTATTGTGTAAGTAATAAAGTAAATATATCATATAACTTATTTTTATAGCAAGACTTAAAAGGAATATTTACAAACTAGAATCACTACAGTAACTGCGAATAAACGAACTCCTCGCTCGATTAGTTCTTAAATTAAGTGTCATGAAATTTCATGGTGTTCTTAAATGTCTGGTATACAAATTAGCTATTGGTGGTAATTTATCTGACAGTATGTGTTGAAGATCGTTGACAATTGATGAGAACAATTTTCTGCATAGCAGTTCTCTTCGAGAAGGAAGAGTAGCTAGATTAGTGATAATCAAGGGATTCTTGTAAGATAGCTCTGGGTAGATAATTAGTATAGCAGTTTTCTGGATTCAGTCCGTCTCATCGGATGAATATTGGGTGAGACCGTTGTGGAACACCTGGCACGATATTCAAGTATAAAACGAATGCAGGAACAGTAGAAACGTATAAGATCTTTAGAACCAATGCCAGAGCGTTTTGATTGGCGAAGTAGGTAAAGAGGCTTGGCTGCTTTAGTAATAATGTTGTCAGCATGATTAAACTATTCAAGATCATCGCTAATTGTTAAACCAAGAACTTTGATTACTAAACGCTTTCCAACTGTTGACCTGTAAGAATAACACAGGTTTTTGTTTCTTGAAACAAATTGTTAGTTCCTTACATTTCTGTGGATTAAGTTGGATTTTATTTAATTCAGGCCATTGACAACACAATCAATATTGTCTTGCATGAAACACAAATGCAAATCAAATGAAGAAATAGTGTCCGAAACAGTTGAATCATCAGTGAATTTCCACAAGGAAGTCATTGTTTTACATATAGAGAGATCATTAATCATCAGCAGAAATGGCAATGGACCCAGTCTTGTACCCTGAGGTACACCATCCGATACTTCCATGCAATCCAAAAGCACAAATTGTTCAGTTTAACTCTTTGATATCTATATCTCAAAAAATCAGCAATCCAGTTAACAACCGATGGTTTGATTCCCAATCTAAACAACTTTGCAACAAGTAATGTTTAGTCAATTTGGTCAAACGCTCTCCTAAAATCTAATAAGACTGCCCTTACTGCATTATCAGGATTATTAGTGGAGTACAACCAGTTGTGGAGAATAGAAATAAGTGCTGTTGTGATTGAAGAACCTGGGATGAATCCATACTGGCTAGTGTCAATCACTCTCAACAGAGCTGGTTATAGTTCTTGTTCGATTTTAGACAAGGTTGACATCAGGGAAATCGGGCAAAGGTCTTTGTGGAAGTCGAAGATACTAGATGACTTAAGTAAGAGAGGGACATCTGCAAGTTTCCAAACATGGAGAAGCTTACATTCCCTAAAGGATGTGTTTAAAATCTCTGCTACATGCTAGAGGTGCAGCAAAGAGCTCTGCATATACTTTGAGGGCCCAATTTGGCTACCCATCTGGATCACTGG
The DNA here is from genome assembly GCA_025400095.1 of Phenganax marumi. NCBI lineage: Eukaryota > Metazoa > Cnidaria > Anthozoa > Malacalcyonacea > Clavulariidae > Phenganax > Phenganax marumi. The sequence goes on along the minus strand of JAODVM010283096.1, from coordinate 8,082 downwards.
CTCAAGATATTTTTATTCCCCTAAGTTTAGACATAACACATAATTCTGTGACTGATATTGACTCCTCACTTTCCATCTGCACATATACATCGTCTGACAGGGGTGGAAAGTCATCCATAACAGCTACGAAGGCTCGATTTATTTTGGTACTTAGTTCTTTGTCATAGTATGCATCCAAATTCATGTTTGGACCCAGCGCACTTCTCAAATATAGTGTCGGGACTTTCACACGGCTGCATAACTGTTTCACTTTCCTCCACCAATCTTGAGGCCTTTGATATGCAACTGGTTAAATCTTCCTTTCATAATATGCGCTACAGCAACGTTTTCTTTCTCAGTTTATTTTATTACAAAGGATTTTAAACAAAATCCTATTTCACAAGTTAAAAAGCACATTGTCTATGTGAGTTTGAGGATTCGAGTTCATTGGTTATCCAAGGATGGTCATTCGCATGCACTGTAATAGATTTTTCTGCCATGATCTTGTTCAGACCATAAGTTACAATATCAGTAAAAAACAGCAAGTGTATCATTGGAAGACTGGACCAGAGAAAGTGTTATTTCTCCATATCAAAACAGCTAACCACAAGTACCAAAAGACAATTTATTGATACCAGTGGTAAAAACTACATAACAAAATATCAACTATATACAAGAATCGATACGTACAAACATGTATCAAGAACACAGCACATACTAAACATTTACTTACTTCTTTACGGGATAGTAAGCGTTGACACTAAACTCGTAACTCCAATCTCCTTATATAACGAATAAACAAACTTCTCTTACTGTTGACTCCAAGAGCTTGTGAAAAAAACTGACAATTATGGCGTGCGTGGTTGTTTATGTACTTCTGGTGGGCTGGGCAAAGGTCCAACTTTAATTATATATGTAGATATGACGTAACGTCACATTTCTCGTCCAAGGTTGTAGAAATTCTAACCTTGCTATAGAAAATTTAATAATAATAATAAATTGATTAGTTACTGTGCATAATAATTACCAAATCCTTGATAGGCCGTTCATAATACTTCTTTTCTCCATTGATTGTAGTGACTAATTCTACTTTTCGAACCATTCCATCGTTACTCTTCATAACTTTTACAATTGTTTCGAAGGGCCATTGGTTGCATGGAGAATCATCAATTAGAATTACAATGTCATTAACTTGAATGTTTGACTTAATTTCTTTCCACTTAGGCCTGGCTTGTAGCGACTGTAAATATTCGTGTTTCCATCTAGACCAGAAGTGATCTGCCAAATATTGAGCATGACTCCAATATCGGTTTGAATACAGATCTTCTCGCAAAAGTAAACCAGGTGGAGGTATGAGCGGTCCAGTTTTCATAGTGAGGAGTGAATTTCGGCTCAACGATTGTGGTTGCTCGGGATCGGTAAATGTCATGGCAATGGGATGCGAATTAACGATGCCAGTAACTTCTGCCATGAGTGTAATGAGTAATTCATGAGTTAATCGGTGGCTTTCGAGACTCGTAAACATTCCGTCCAGCACTCGTCAAATAGTTTGGATCTGCCGCTCCCAAACTCCGCCAAAGTGTGAGGCTCGAGGTGGTGCCATGCGCAGTTTTGATTGGTGATGTAATTGCTGATAGCCCTTTGGTCCATTGAATTCTAGGCCTCAATGGGTTCTGATCTTCCTCCAATAAAATTAGTTCCACAATCGCATCGCAACAATGTTGATGGTCCTCGAATTGCAAAAATTCGCCTAAAACCACATATAAACGAGTTTGTATCCATTGATTCTAATATTTCTATATGGATGGCCCCGGAAGAAAGACAGGTGAAGACCAAACCCCATCTTTTACAACTTAACGCTCCACCTCTCAATTTCCTTGTTTGAACAATCCAGGGGCCAAAGATGTCGAAACTGACGTTTGTAAATGGGGGTGGAGTGTCCAATCTGCCCTTGGGTAGGTCAGCCATGATCTGCGTGAGTTTTTTGTCTTAATATCTTACATGTGATACACTGCTTTATATAGCTTGATATTTGTCTACTTGCTCGGACAATCCAAATTTCAGCATTACGTACTCTTCCATGTGTTGTCTATTTACCTTGATGATGAACCTTCTCGTGGTGATGTCGAATTATAAGGGTAGTAAGATGAGAGGATTTAGGAAGAATTGCTTGATGTTTCTCTTCGTATTCCATATCGGCATGACGTAGTCTTCTACCAACTTGCAATATAGCTTGGTCATTCAAGAATGGCTGTAGGGAATATAAACTGGACTTCTTCATTTGGTTAAAGGGAGTTTGATTTTGGGTCTTTGGATTTTCTAAGCTTTGAATTTCTTGTGCAAATACTTCTCGCTGAACGATCTTCGTAATAAGGGTGTCGGCGTTTTTTAATCAGATGATGTTAAATGTTCTTCAAATACGAGTCGTGAAGTATTTCTTTGCTGCTGAAAAGAAGGTGAACGTTTCTTCGTGCTTTGATTCTAGCCGCTTTCTTGATGAGTGCAGTCAGTGCCAGTTTTAGGGTTGACCATCTTGAACCACGGTCGACCACCTGACCAACCGTGAACCACGGTTGAACCTAGGGTTGACCACCACGTTTAAATCTTTCAGCTCCCAGCCCAGTCCTCTCACTATCGATCTTGTTTGATTAGTGTACACATTTATCTCTTCCCTAATTTCAGGATCCCGCTCCCCGATCTCAACATCTGTCAGATTTTGAGGCACTAGCTCAACTTTCATGAAGTCAGGTCCTTGAAACCAGAGAGATTTCTTCCAATCCAGAGGAGTCTTACCACGGGTAGCGATATCTGTGGGATTATCTGTTGAATCGATGAGTCTCCACCGGTCAGGTTTGGAGAAACTTCTAATAATCTCGACGCGATTTGCCACGTATGCATAGAATCGCTTACTTTGACTTCGAATGTAGCCTAAGACCACTTTCGAGTCAATATAGAACATGATCATTGCAATGTCTAACTTCAGTTCTCTTGTTGTACACTTGACAGCATTAACGCTCAATACTGCTGTGCAGAGCTCCAATCTGTGGATGGTAGTTGCTCATGGTGGGGAGAGTTTTGCCTGTGCGTACAATAGGGAAACGCACATATTTCCATCGATGCTAATCGACTTTATGTAGATTACGGTGGCGATAGCTTTTTCGCTTGCATCTAAAAATGCGTGGATTTTGTATCGGATGATTTGCCAATACTATTCCATTGATAACATCTAGGAATATATAACTTATTTAGTTCTTCGAGAGAACTCTTCCATTTTAACCATTTCTTTAAGAGGATGATGGGCAATTGGTTATCCCATCGGAGTGTCTGGGTTTCGCCTTTCGTGTTTCCTAACTGGATTAGCTCACGAAGTAGTGGTCTCCCTTGCAGAGTGGTTGGGATTGCAAATCCGAGAGGATCGTAGATGGAATTCACTACGGCATGAACACCTCTCCGTGTGAATGGATTCTGAGGTAAAAGCTCTTGGAAGGTGAAGGCATCTTTCTCTAAGTTCCATACCACTCCTAGTGATCTCTGTTGAGGGAGACGATCGTGCTTAGGATCAAGGCTACGCAGGTTCTTGACTTTATCCTGTTGAGGAAGCAAGTCCATCACTTCTAAGGAGTTTGATGCAATTTGATGTAGACGCAAGTTTGCTGTACGTAGCATATCTCGTGTATTTGTTACTAGATGTAGCGTTTCGTCCACAGTGTCACAAGATGTGATTCCATTGTCAACACAAAAATCTTCATGGACGAACTTTTTCGCAGCATCGCCACACCTTTCTTTCCCTTCGTCTGCAGTCTTCCTCAATCCAAATGTTGCTACAGCTGGACTTGAGGTATTTCCACAGATGTGCACACAGCCATCTTGTAGTCAATGATTTCGTTCTCTTTGTCATTGTCTCTATACCACACAAAGCGCATTAAATCTCTATGTGGAGGGTAGACGTAGAAAGAATAAAACATTTGATCAATGTCACAGATAATACCTATCTTCTTTCTTCTGAATCTGTGTAAAATCCCCAACAGATTGTTGAGGGAGTCAGGCCCAGGAATAACCTCATGATTTAAAGATATACCTTGAAACACCGCTGATGCATCGAACACTACATAACTTTTCTTTGGCTTTTGGGGATGGTACACCCCAAAATGAGGTAAATACCATATATTGGGTGTCAAAGTGTGACTTGCATCTTCTGGGGGTGGATTGACTTTTGCCTGTTGAGCATAACCATGTTCTACGAGGTTTGCCATGAACGTATAAACTTGCATATTCAAGAGACAGTTGTTTCTTTTGTTTTGTAATCACTTCAAAAGGATTTCTTCGTGCTACGATTGTAGCTAGCTACACGCTTTTAAATTTGGCTTAGTGCAATGATGAGTAAAATGTACAAAGATCCTTCTGTGTAGAAATAGTGCACAATCTGAAACACTTTGATGTGAGCTGGTCTCTTTTTCATGAGTAAATATGGGCGGTGAAGACATGACTATAAAATCTAGAGTCACTTTCGTCACTTGTGTGTTTGTCCATGTAGGTTGGGAGGTAAACTGAAAAGGGATAACCTCATTTACCTCCTTTTCGCTTATTGTTATTTGCGAGTAAATTATTATTATTATTATTATTATAATAAATAATATAACAAGTTATATTATAACTTGAAGAAATCTACTTCCATTGGAAGATTTTCTCAAACAATCTGGTAAGATGCTTGAACCGGTTGAGAGCGAATTCTCTGTTATTTGGGAAATTCACGTCATTGGTTTTAAGAGTAGTTCCAAATTTCCAGCTTCATTTTTACGTGCACTTGAATCCATAATTGTAAGGAAACAACGGTCTTCAATCGACAATGAAGGTTCATTATCACATTTTGTTCTCTGGAAAACATGTGTTCCAAACTGTGTTTCGAAGAAGGGATCTCTAACAGAGAAATTATTTGGACAAGAGGCGAAATGGTGTTGTATAGTTGTGAGCAATGAGAACTTTGACTTGTTTGCATTTCTTGCATCAAGACTTGGGGTGGTTCCACCTGCAGCAAAACTAGTCCCGACTGGTTTTTGTGTGTCGTGATAAACGGTTCGGCAAGTTAAAATTTGAATAGGACCTCCATGACGGCCAACACATTGATGGCCGCAGATCGTCCAACCAACTGAAAGTTTATGCACCCATGGTGAACCTAGTGATCCATTACAAAATGCTCGTACTTTCATGATTTCTGGTGCATTACGACCAATTAGCCACTCGACTTCTGCATGTGAATCAACAGGTGGAATTTCTTTGGCGATGTCTCTCAGATGGCTGTACCTCTTGGCCAGTTCGGGAGTAGGAATTCCTCGTTTATCCTTTGGTGTATTCTCGCACTGTATTAAGTTGGTAATTCTTCAATCCTGTCGTCCAACGATTTCAGTTGTAAGCCTAAAATTCTCCAACTGAATTTGACTTCTTTGGTCCCACGGCACGTAGAAAGCAAGTACCTTTCCTTCCTACCTTGAAAGCCGAGTTGATCTACGAGAGTTGGGCTAATCATACTGGCGTTGCTCTGTTCGTCGATCAAGGCGTAGGTACGTACAACGGTGCTTGTTTACTGGGATGGAATATATCAAGTAGAACGATTTTACTACAAGAGATGGCTAGATCTTGAGCTTGCCCAACCTTCGTTTGAGTGATAGTGACCTCCACTTTGGCATCGTTTTCTGTGTTTCCCTCCTCTTCTTTACGAGTGTCTTTGGCTTGCTCCTCGCCATAACCTCTACAGCTTATATCATTCGTCTCTCCACTGCTTTCCCACTGTTTTTTGTTTGATTTCTATTATCTTCCTTTTTTTTCTTTATGGAGTAAGGTTGGATGGCGTTTACTGCTGCACTTACTGCATTCGACATTTATTTTGCATTTGGCAGCAATATGCTTAGGCGTTAAACATCGAAAACACAGCTTAGTTTTTTTTTGAATTCAGTATTCTCGTCTAGTGTTAGGTTAGAAAAGGCTTTGCATTCCATGAAGTTATGACTGTTCGTCTTATGGTAGTAGTCGTATCGTGCATCTTTGCCTTCTTCTACTGATTCTGAGAAAACCTTGTTATGCGGAGTCTTCCTTTTTTCATGTTTTAGACCAGCAATAACGTTTGGATGGTTTCTTAGACTCGACTGCTTTTGGATAAATGATGCAAATTGTACGAATTTTGGATAGCCAGTGTTGCTTTGAGAGGAACGTTCTGCGACGTACTTTTTCCACATACTGCAAATGGGTTCAGGAAGGTTGCCAAAGATCGGCCGCGGGGCAATAGGATAATTAAGACATGCAAGTCCAGGAAGGAGGTCTATTTGCACTGCTATATCTGCACAAGTGTCGGAGAAGGCTTGAAGTTCAACTCTATCCTCGTCGTTGAATTTGGAAGATTAACGAAGCTTCAGCAAAAAGGCGTTAGTAATAGTTGCTGGATTGCCAAATCCATCTTCGAGTTCTACCCAGAGTTTCTCTACTAGAGTTTCTGGGAGCTTGTGTTGTCTTCTTCGGTAGCTATTCACCAGTTTCTGTGGTAAATCAGAAGTATACTTGTGAAGATAGTTGATTTCGTTGCTAGGCCCGATTCCACAATTCTGTAACATTCCTTTGAAGGCTGACTTCCACGGATTGAACATAGTGGGATCCCTAGAGAAAATATCACGGTGGCACTTGGGTAGGCTAAGCTTGGCAAGAGTTGATGCATCTTTGATTTGTGGCATTCATGAGAGTCGTACACTGACTGACGTCTTTTGATTGTATTGACTGACTTGGAAGAGGCATCGAGGAATCCACTTGCAGTTGCATTTCGGATAGTTTGTTTGTAGGGTGTAAGGTTGGGCTAGCTAAAGGTGTTGACAGGCTTTGATGAGTGACTGTCTGCGCTCTTCTGATTAAGTCAATCGGTAAATCACTTAGCCACCCTTCTGTCTCTATGCGTCTTTACTGGGTCTAGACTTCTTTGTAGGCTTATTTCATCATCAGAGATAGACTGTTCTATAGCATCCAGCTTGGCTTTGGCTATAGCTTCCATCTGTTTTGCCCTTAAAATTGCAAGATCGTGTTCGTATTGTGCCTTTTCAGTTAACCTTCGATGTTCTTCTTCTGCTTCAAGTTGTTGCCTTTCGTTGACTTTACATGCAATCATTATGTCATACTCTGCTCGTTCTTTAGCTGCCGCTGCGTCGGCAAGGGCTTCGCTCGTTGAGAAGTTAGAGATACACGCGAGCTGCGTTTGGAATTAGTTAACACTTCTGTTTAAGACGCAACACTCATTGCAGCATGTTTAACCGTCTCTTCTGTTTGGTGCAACCTTTCGGTTTCCATGTCAATAGCTTCATTTGCTGCTTGAAAAAATCTTTCTGCAGTAGAACATACTGTGGTTTTAACTTCGGTTGATTCGCCCCACTGATCAATGGCCAGTAATTCAGGTTGTGTACCACACTTTGAAATCTGTCTTTATTGAATTTTGCCGCCATGAGCGCTTAATTTATTCCAACGCTGTTATTTTAGTGGGCTGCCTCGTATAGTTCATCGATCGTCTTTTGAAACTTCTTTGTCTCCGTATTGAATGCCTTTGTTCTGTTGACCCGCTCATTATGAAATCCTTTATGCGTAAAGTTTCGAGAACGTTTGCCAAGTTGAACTTCGGTATGTTCAAACATTTGTGATCGATAATCATCTGATTTGGCTTGATATCCAATGTTACTTCCCCATATCAAAACAGCTATCCTCCATTACCGCTATTTCTCTGCTATTACTGCTATTACTGCTACACTCCCCCATTGCTGTTATTTCCCCGTATCAAAACAGCTATCCACGAGTGCCAAAGACAATTTATTGATACCAGCGGTAAAAACTACATAACAAAATATCAACTATATGCACGAATCGGTACATACAAACATGTTACAAGAACACAGCACATATTAGACATTTACTTACTTCTTTGCGGGATAGTAAGCGTTGACACTAAACTCTTATCTCCAATCTCCTTATATAACGAATAAACAAACTTCTCTTACTGTTAACTCCAAGAGCTTGTGAAAAAAACTGACAATTATGGCGTGCGTGGTTGTTTATGTACTTCTGGTGGGCTGGGCAAAG
>JAODVM010282985.1:0-12189 GCA_025400095.1 Phenganax marumi | reverse complement strand
TGACTTTTAATTGACCACGCAAGCGTCAAGTCAAAAAGCATAGGAGCAAGCAGTCCAGATGTATATATGTCAGTGACCTACACATGCGTGTTTACTGTTTCGCGATTCTCAAAGCGGAAACACAGACGTCACTCCTAATTGTAGGTTTTCGTCAAAAAAAAATCTATTGTTGGCCAGTTCGTTCATAAAAATTAGAAAAAAACTGCATTTATTTTCTTCTTTGTGTTTACTTTTCTTACTTTCTGCTAAAAAAATGCTTATTAGCCTTGTAAAACTTGTCTTTTTTTGGCAAAGTTTGACTCGTTTTCCGAGAATAAGTTTGGTCTCTTGGCCGTGTTTTCCGTTGTGTGGAAAGGCTAGGGCCGACCTCGGACTTTTGGCTTTAATTTTTGGCTACAGTTAACGTTCCATATTTTTAGTTCAATGCGCCAACCTGACAGGGTCATATTCTCCACGTTTTACAACTTTTCCCAACCAAATATTGTAATTTATTAATTTTAAGATACTGTTTCCAATGGGGTAGACGATTCGTCTTCTTATAGCCTATATCAAAATGTAAGATTACCTGAATCCTCTTGAGTCTTTTTTCCAGGAGAAGGCTGATTACTCTGTCCATCTATCAAATAGCCACGCGGATCCTCCAATGTCAAAGACCGTCGCTGCGATACAGGGATTACTGGTTCATAGATTTCATCATCAGGTGTTGGTGAAGACATGGGCTCATACTCATTGCCATTTCTATCGCTGCCTTCGGGGTCGATCGAAGTTGCAGTTGTCGAGGCAGTTGCATCGCTTCTTGAAGCATCAGCCATCCTATATTTGAGGACAAACTATTAGCAAAACCGTTCACAGTTTGTTCTGTTTACTAATTCTCACCAAACACCGTAGAATTGCACTTCCTCTCCCAAAGGTGAGAGGCGGCAAGCTTCCGCCTTTTGTGAAAACATTGCAGGGCTCTAATCGTAATGGATTGGATTAAACTATCCAACAAGATCCACAGAAGATCTTGTTGACCCAAACACCACCCAATTAGCTTTTCTCACAATGCCATTTTTGGGATACTTTTCGAGAAAAAAATGTGTCAAAATCAGAAAAATGTAAGCTGTATCAAAACTGTTGTACAAATAATTGAACTGTAAATGAACTTACAAAGGTTTTATTTAGAACAATGACAATACAAAGCCCAAATTTATTGATTATAATCTCAGATAGTACCCCAAAAATGGTGTCATGAGAAAGGCTGATATGGCCCACTCATTCATTTCACTCAATTTATCGCCAAACAACCTCCCCCTACTCAAACCATGGCATTTTTCACAACAAATCAAACAGGTAGCATGCACGTTTTCAGTTCAAATATGAACTCATTATCTGGCAAGAGTTTCTTTGCAAGAAACCTCTAACAAGTGCAATTGCATAGCATTAGACGTTATAAAATATATTGGCTGTGTGCACTGGGGTGTATTGTCAGTAATTCAGTTAACAACAGAAGTTGCCAGATAGTTCAGATCAAACAGCTGGTTTAATTGCAGGTGCACTTTACCAGTTATTGACTGCTGCCCCTTACTGGAAATGTATATACTTCATCGACTGCAGCCTCAGATTCTAGTTTCACTTTGGGAACCGTTGCATGCTTGCGCGATTTTCACTTGTGCCATTGTGCAAATTTGTCAAAGTCAAGAAATGAAGATTGATGCCTTACCACAACTCATCTCTGCAAACCCTCATATTCTTAAGCATGAATGGTGGTTTAGAAGTACGATCACCGACAAATTCATTGATACAAACATTTACAAAGAACAAAAATGACAAGTGCAGTCGACTCACGAGCCTATTTCTCAGTAAACAAATACAGAACCAACATATAAGTCCTCAAATGGAAAATACTTCCACTCACCTGCACAATACAATTGATGTGAACGACCACGAGCCCCTAATATAGAATCATTTTGCGATCGCCTGCTACAAAGAAACCCCACGCATCAGAGATTCTATTCAAACTATAACAAGATCTATTTTAAAACCATCACAATGAAATAAGCAAAATTGCTGCAGCATTTTGCAGTTCAATATTCGCTTCGGACACATCAAGGAATCGAATCTTTTCAGCATTCTCTACCCTTCTTCCGGCTTCCTGTTCTATAATTAACTATAATTTAACATGATAATTTATTCATTGCTATCACATTACCTCTTTATTTGCTTATGAACTGTGTTCAGTTTATCCGAAGTTTAATGTGTTCGGAGGTTCAGTTGATTTGAATGGAAACTGATAACTTCCAGCGAGTTCTCCTTTTTCTCGGCTTCAAAAATCAGTTACGAACCACTTTTTGCATGATAATTCACCCAAATAATTTCTATAGCAGTAATTTATTATAATTTATAAATAGCCAATTTTTTCCGCTTACAAGTAGAGTTTCCGTTTTGTTTCGAAAATTTCCTTCAGTGATGTATAATAAGAGATAGAATTGCCACCTGAAGAGAAATTCTATTTCAACTCGAAAATTTGTCAAATAGTTTACTAAATCTATTAAGCGGAGTCTCACCTTGACATCTAAAATCACCTGGCAGTAGATGGAGTAAAATAACGTAAAATTTATAAATGCACTGGTAAAGTGGTCAGCATGAGGCAATATTAGTACTACAAAAAAGCGCAAACATGAAGTACTACAGTACAACGTCCACAACATGACACCAAACACAAAACAACAATATGAAACATATTTTATGCCTGAAGATTTACACAACACAAAAAGAGTTCAGGATATCAGTCAAAAACAATTTCTTGCATGCAGAGACCATTATGCTGTACACAAAACATTTAAAATGCAGTAAATGTACAATCAGAACACAAAACTGCTTGATCTCAATATGTTACTCGAGCATGTTAAGAATGGTGTAAAAAGTTGCATATATATATTTAGAGTTGAAACAAAGTCGAACTTTCTAAAAAGTACACTATACACTAGGCTTTGACATCCTCAGCTGCAGTGTCGCCATCAACCTTCTGCTTCTTCAAATACTCTTCACCTTCCTATTTGTAGAAGAAGAATAACTCTTTAATACACACACTTAAATGAAATGAGATGCAAATTTTGCTAGATCAATACTTTCAAAGCCGCCGGATAAGTAAAATCACCTGACATGCTAAACAGAGTAATACCACAAAGTAGGGCAAATAAAAGCAGGTTCATGTCATTGAACTGGGTTAACGAAAGACCTTGGTGGAAATATATGTCAACCAAAAAGTGGCAAGAGACATGCCCTGACAAATGAAATCATCTGGTATTAGACAGAGTAAAAAAATATAAGTAGGGAATATTGCCTGTGAATGGACTGATGAGTCAACACAAGAAATCAGCCGATAGCTTATCAACCATTAGTAAGTGGCAGTAACTTTGGTCATATCCTCACAATTTGCACACTATTTATATTTTCCTCTTTTAGCCTGACCCCTCAACTCTACCCACTTTAACTAACCAATCAGCACTGGGATTATTAAATTGCAGGAAAACAATCCATATTCACGGAAGTTTTCACCCTGACAGAAATATGTAACAACACAATGCCACTCAACAGTTTAATCCCTGACTGACAATGCACTCAAGTACAACTACTGAGTACATTTTACTCTGTCCAAGACCAGGGCTGCTTGTACATAGCACATTTAATTTAAACAGTGGGTAGATAAGTTCATAACAGAAATTACATTTATGAATTCTTTGAACAATGAAATTGAAAGTGTTCAACTGAATAGAATAGCTACGTATTTAACCATAGTTTTGCTAAATAAGATTTGCTTTGAGTTTTCAGAGATGTGTGAGAGTGTTCAGAATTCTGACTTTGCCCCATCTGCCCCCAAATGATTTTGCTCATAAGGACCAAACACTTGCATCTTGATAAGAGGACAAGACACTTGCATCTTAATAAGTCAGAAGGGCCATGGTCACTTCGGTTGGTGAACCAATTCGGGGAAATGAATGACAATTAGCAATTACCACATGGTTTTAGCCTCTTTTATAAACACAATAATAGAACACATGCCAGGCCCCCTGTTGTTAGCTCAATGCTCAACAAGCTATAAAGAACACTTCTTCATTTCAAAACTTTTATATCAAAGAAAACAAGAATAAAGTCTTTCAAAACTCGAAAATGCTTCTAACGTACAGTAGAAAACACTTAAAAGGACTGTTTGTAATAACACACGACCAATTCTTATAAAATATAAACCGCCAAAATATGCACGAATATCATGCTGTTTTTTTATACCGAAAAACAACATTAGGTCAAACAAGAATCTATATTTACCAAGAGTGAAATCGATAGTTCGTGAATTCGGCTATTTCGAAGCAAAGTAGAGTCCAACTTAATATATATTGCAAGGAGCATTGAAGGTCGAAATGCCGAATGAAAATTTTCCCCCACTGGAGAACTCGCACTTCTTTGAGTACTTTGTTGTTTCAAAACTTTCAATTAAACTCAACCCCAGGGCATTAAAGTTTGCCCACAAACCTTCAGCGTCTCATCCATAGTGTGAGTTCGTTTCACCGCTGCCTTCTCATCGTCTTCGCTTTCTTTTGGCTTCGAATCCGGTTCCGGACCATCATTTGCAGCAGCATCGTGTTTGCCGTTTGAAGTGCCGTTTTCCTCGACCGCTTCGCTGTTCTTTTCTGCGTTCGTTTGAGCTCTAGTCTTCCCTAACTCTTCCCCGTCCAAGATTTCTTTGCCCTCCTACGAAAATGAACAAGAAATCGTGTTGAATCCGTAGTGAATTCGTCCCCGAAATTCCCAACATGCGCTCTCTAACATTAATTGCCGACTATTGTCAACTTTCTTCGGCAGCCAGAACGGCCAGTTTTGTCATAAAAATCGAATGAAAACAGGGATAAATCGTAATCCAAGCTTTCTACTTTATCCGTAAGCTGTTTAAACAACAAGCCAGCGCTTGCTTTGCCCGTAAACGACGATTCAAAGCGACACTATTGTGAGTAAACGGCCCGACCGCGTGGTATCTCGAAGTCACGCAAACTGTACTTTTCAAATTATTGTACTAACTTTTGCCGTTTCTGCCATCGTGGTTGTTCGTTTCAATTCGCTTTCTTCTTTGCTAGTAATCTCTTCAATTTCCTTTTGCTGGCCTCTCGTCTTCGCGTCTCCGTCTACTTGGCCTTTACCTTCGAGAAATGCTTCTCCTTCCTGCAAATTGTACAACAACACGAAATGTTTAAATACAAAATAGCGAATTTAAACCCCGAGAAATGCCTTAACGCCGGAGTACCTTGGCCGTTGCTACCATTGTGTTATCTCGTTGGAGTTTTGGTGTTTCTTCAGACATTTTCGATGTGTTTCTTGGTTTACAAATGGCAAAAGTTGCGGCAACACAAAAGCACAAAGCGACAGTCACGAAGCAACAAACAACAGATGATCACCCGGTCACACTTTGAGCTGAAAGCGCACCAATCAAAGAACGCGCTCTGATTGGTTCTCCCGCGTTCTGTTTATTCCGCGCTCCTTCCTGATTGGCCAATTAGGCACAAAACTCCTCGCTGATTGGCCAATCAAGTGCAACTGAGAACAACAAAACACAGCACGCGATCGCATTCTCAAAGTGAAAATCCCATGCGCTTCAGCTTACGCGGGGACCCCACGATAGGGGGCGCCAAGCCGCCAAATCAGGTCGCCTGTCAACATCTGAAGTGCCCATTTATGTATTTTATCGAAACATTATCCATAGCAACTACTCTCAACTAATTTAAATTATCAGCTGTAATCTGTTTCATTTATGATAGGGATAAGAGGGCTGCGAAAAATTATAAGAGTTATATTCTGCCATGAGGTAATGCTTTCAGCCGTGTTCGTTTTCGGCAAGACACACCTCACGATTTTTCACCGTAATGAACGGAATTTTACGTCAGTTCTTAGACGTGATGCCAAGGATACACTTTTTTATGAAAAAAATTAGTTAATAAGTTCATTGTGAAAGGGTTGCCAACAATTTGGAAGAAAAATAAGACCGGAGACAAAGGCAGATGGCAATTTTCGAGTGCGAAGCGAACAAGTATACGGCAGTCGGCAGAATTATAGCATTTTCTTAAATAAACACCTCTCGAGCTTAAACGCCGCCCCCGAATGAACGCCGCACTTTCTTCCATCAATGCTTCGTTTATTTGAAGCACTCATAACTAAAACACTTAGTGTTTTAGTTATGAGTGCTTCAAATGACTTCGAAACATGAAAATGTATTTATCCTGTTCAACAGCATTTTCACAGTCGTTACAAATTTATAATCAACGCCTCCCTCGAATAAACAGCATTATTAAAACACGTCGCACCTACAGAGCAAAAATTTTGGTAAACATCGCGGCGTTTCTTCAAGGAAAGACAGTAGTTATGAATGCCATTTTCACTTATGTAGTCCATCACGCTTCTATTAAACCTTGAAAATCCATTTTTATCCTTCAAAGTCTGACAGAAATGCAGACAAAATAAGTACAGTCTGCATTTGTCAAAAAAGACCATTTTGAGGCTGGGATAAATGTGATTAACTAACTAGTACTTGTAACACTATTTCGTAGAGTTTGCATTGGAATAAATAAGACATGGTCACTTTATCATTAGTTAGAGAATACCTACCTTTCAGCCAATCAGATTTCAGTATTTATTTGCTCTATATTTCATAGTGTCTGAAGACTGAAATTATGGAATTCATTAACAACTCTTTTAAGAGTCTCACTAATGATTCAATAAAATTAATAAATTTATATACTCCTAGCTATATGATAACATTCAAAGCACATTGTATCTCCCTCGTGAAGGTGGCTATTCTCTAAAACGATAAGAGTGATTTTCTTGAGCGTACATTCTTGGAAAATGAATGTAAGCCTGTAAAAAAACAAACATTATTTCCTTTTACAAATTTTTCTAGGTTTACAGGGGTTCGATACACTTGATACACATCATCAATTTTAGAGGTTGCGTTCAACGGATGTACATGTACCAAAATGATGTGCTAATTTTGTCGCAGGTTGGTGCATGCAAAAAGAATCATGCCATGGCTCATGAATTATACTCATATTTATGTTAGCACCTTGCCTATTTCTACAAAATTGCGGGCAAGAAATCCATTGTGTTGAATCTAATTTTGTTTGCCGAGATGATGATCAAGTGACATGACCTAACATCTAATGATCTAACATAAGCATAATTTACTCCAGGGTCAAGTACATAATTATGATATATTATTTCACAAATATGTTATGACGAGTTGAATTACCTAACCTTTGAACATATGTTTCTGCTCGCCTTCATTATGTCGAGCTTGGTGGGCATTTTGTGTACGTTTTCTGCGATCCTTTTGCCTTTTGGCCGAGTCCAGCTGTCAAAACGCACGTTTAGTTATTGCCCGTGCGCCGAGGAAAAGTTGTGCGAACGAGTCAGCCGTGAAGTCGACAAGGAAGTACTTGTGTTTTCGACGAATCATAAAGTTTGGAAGCATTATAATTGGAGTCTTATCACTACTGTGGCTGTGTTTCAAAACTGGGACGACGATTTAATGTGTTCTGCTCACTCCAAGGTCACTATAGTTTTTAACGTGCGCAAATCTAGCGACAAACAGTCTTCTAAAGTCTTCCAGTTTTCTAAAGCATCCGCTTGGTCCACGCGGGCAAAGCGGAGGTTTTTGAAACACACGCTGTGAAGATAAAGCCCATGTTTAAATATGTTTTCTCCTCTGCCCGCACAGGCAAAGCAGACGTTTGAAAAGTTGGGTTTTTTTGCATCTCAAGTAACTGCTACTCGGACTCGTTATTTAAAAGTGCTTCTACCAATCTCAGTAATTGTACATAGGTGTATGTTTTAAAATTTGAATAAGTTGATTTCAAAACAGAATTCCAAAACATCTTCCCATGGAAAAACTTTATTTTTATGGATTTAATGTATCTGCAACATTTGAATCATTTGAAGAAGAAATGCCATATACCTTCTTATGCAAAAACTTCATCTTCAGGGATTGTACATTTAAGTAACTTAAAGAACAATTGCAATATATCTTCTTGTGCAAAGACTTTATCGGCATGGATTGTAGATATTTATAATATTATAGTCCTCTAAAGAAGAATTGCAATATATCTTCTAATCTAAAAACTTCATCATCATGGATTACCCATATTTACAATATTTGAGTGATGGAAAGAAAAATCAGTGCAATGTACTTCTTATGCAAAATTGGCAAAGACGAAGATTTTGCACAAGATACGTTGCAAATCTTCTTTGAATGATTAAAATGTTATAAATATGAAGAGTCCCTGACCTTGATACATCTTTCTGCCAGGGTGCTAGAGTTGTGCTTACCGCATTCTACCCTATAAGTGATCTGGATGACACGAGCAAACGAAATGAATGGGTAAAAAATTTGACGACCAGTGGCTAAATACAGCAAGAAAATGTTGTTGCTGAATGATTTGACGGCGGACGTCTATAAAGCTTTCAAAGAGAAATTGCCAGGGTCACAGGTAATAGTATAACATGAATAGCAATGTACCCATTCTGCCCTCAGTTGTAATGTCACTCCGAGGCCATACCTTTCTCTTTGTCAGGGCTCATGAGACTTACCACTCATTAGTATAAGAATAATTAATGTTTTCATTCGTGCCATAATAAGAATACTTTTATGAATTGAATGATGAAAAACCATTAATCACTCAAGGAATTTTGAACATTGAGTGATGGAACATTTAATCATTCATCATACGCCTGCGGCTGGAGGCCAATTGTTTGTGTTTACCTCGTTTTTACCTTATCCGTATTGTCCAGGCAACGGCTTAATGTAGTCTAATTGTGTAATGTAAAAAACAAATCACAATAGTAAAGAGAGAAAGTTCAAAAGTTTCCGTCGTTGTTTTGGTTTTCACAAACACATGGAAATTTCATGACGACAGCCGTGTGTCTGTTTAGTAATGGATGACGGCTCTTCACCAATCAAAACGCGTGAAAAACTGTGATTATTATACAATTCTGAATTGATACGTAAAGTTCTCGTAAACTTTTCCCCTGATCTAATATTTTTGTTTGTAACAAGTGTAAGTGACATTTGACGTCGCTTGGTCACCTGACTGTATTGACGGGATGTCGCGACTTTAGAGAAGTCAGTTGATTTTCTGATTATCATGGCGTATGACGAAATGAGTCAAATGTTTGGTTCCGAATGCACGGTGTATGCAAATTCTCCATTTTATAAAACTAAATCAGGTACCATACTGTGTTTCCCAATCAAAAATTAGAATTCCTTAGCAATCTTGTGGCCTCATCTGTCATCAAACATTAGTAAAGTGACACCAATATTTAGTCACTCCAGTCTAGTGTCTTTATCACGCATTATCACTGCTCTGGTTTAGCAAAATGAATGTACAACTTGGATAGAAGTTGAAATTCATGACTCAACATTTTTACACTCCAGTCTAGTGTCTTCATTGCACACGTCTGACTAATATCTTCACCATACATTATCACTACTCTGGTTTAGTAAAATGAATAAAACTAGGAACGACTTTATAATTTATGACTCAACATTTTTACACTCCAGTCTCTAGTGTCTTTATCACGCATTATCTCTACTCTGGCTTAGTAAAATGAATGTAACCTACAGCAAACAGTCAAACTGCAGGACTCAATGGTTCCACACTCTAGTCTAGACTTTCATCTCAAAGGCCATACTCTGGTTTTGTAACATGAATTTAAATAAACAAGAAGTTACAATTCATGACTCAACACTTCCACACTCCAGTCTAACGGGTTTGACCGACAAAAATTGCAACGCGTGCCCCTTGCCTGTATGCTGTGACATAATAACTGAATTTTACGCTCAAATTTGTCTAGGCGTATCTCAATACCTGGATTTAAAAATATCACCGGATAAACTTGTCCTGGGTCTGCCACGGTATGGTTATATGGTTACGACTATCAATGTTTGAGAGTCACTCACGAAGACACTTGTCATGTCAAGAAAGTTCCTTTCAGAGGAGCGAACTGCAGCGACGCCGCTGGCAAACAGATCGCGTACTCGATCGTCAATGATTTACTTCACAGTAGTGGTGGACAATACCGGCAATATCGATTTCGATATGATAGTGGTCACTTTTACCTCGATACCAATGTTTCGATAATGGATTGTTACTGTGAATTTTCGCCAAATACCTGTGTCAGGAACTTTAAGCAATGTATATTTAACCAAGAATAAGTTTGGTCAAAATATTTATCCTCCTCCATCAGTCAAATTTGCCCAGTGCCAAACTGTTGATCGCAACCCACTGAAAAATTCTCCAAACGATTCCATAAAAACCCTCTGGAAATCAAAAAGTAGCTATAAAAACACCCACTATGACGTGTATTTACCGACAAAAGAAGTCCTTAAAGAAATTCAACTCTGGACAAGAGGAGAGAGTTCAACACCACCTGGTTAAACAAGGCTCGTTCTTTTCTAACGTCATAAATTTTTCGTTATCAATGCTAAACAGCATATGGTCTAAATCTCAGTCACACCTTCCAAGGAATATTTACAACTTCACCATCCGTTATATCAATAACTCCCTTCTCACCCGGAAAAACCTTACCAATTGGGGAATAATGTCCAATTCAGGTTGCTCGTTCTGCTTGAACCCTGAAACTCTATTACACGTAGTTGCAGGGTGTCAATCATACCTGCGACGATTTACTTGGAGACATGGTTCTGTCCTCAACTTCATTGCAAAAAGTTTACAATCTGTTCCCAACTCGACCCTTGTTGTTGATCTCCCAGAATATCAGAATCCGTCCATCTTTACTGGTGACCAGTTCCGCCCTGATCTACTTCTCAAGACCTGCACAAATCGTCTCTATATTCCCGAACTGTCCGTTGGCTATGAATCCAACCTCGAAGTGAATATTGATCGCAAGCGTGCAAGATATAAATATCTTCTCATCAGGCAACAGCGACAACGTCTTAGATCAGTGGAATTTATCCATAAGTTCCTTGGGAGTTTTCTCCAAGGAGTCCATCTCATTTTTAGAAATGTTTAGCAATCTAGATTTTAACCAACACCGTCAGAATTACTGTATTAGGGTCATCATGTCAATTGCCATTAGGACAACATATTGTATATTTTGTAGCCGAAATAAAGAGTGGACAAACCGGGATTACTGAACATTTAAAGACATATTTTCAACCACAAGTAGCTTTTGTATATTTGACTTGTTTGTTTGTTTATTTGTTTGAGTGTTTGCATGTTTGATTGCTTTTAGTTTCTTTGTTTGTTTATACTCATAAGTCAATCAGTTCAAATAGTCAGTCAAAAGTTACCTGAAACAGTGTGATTTATGATTGTATGTACACATATAAGTTTTTCAACAAAGTTTCCATTATTATTATTATTATTTTTATAGCATTTAAAATCGACCCAAACATGAATTTTAGCTGAACTAAAGCAACTCTGCTAAACTGTGTATCGTAACAGCTGGTGTTCAAACATGTCTGTTTGACATGGTAACATTAATTAAATGTATTAGTTCAGGAAAAGAAACATATTTACATTGTTCGGTTTCAAGCAACTTCGTTTATGCGAAACCAACTCTCCAGCTTTCGAAAAGAGTATCTCTGAGGGGACAGAAGTAGCTGATATGCATAAATACTTCTTGGCTAACTTGCTCAGGTGTTGGTAGTATTTGCTGTTTTCAAGCCACCAATTCAGAGGGTCATCTTCCCTTTTGACCAATGTATCATCAAAATATCTGCTACTTTCTAATGTAGCATTAGCTCGGGTACGTACTCCTGTGACTTGATGAATTAGCCACTTCAAAAACTGCAAATGCACTGGCAGCGAGTTTTAAAAAGTGAAAAGAGTAAGAAATAAACCTTTCCAGTCGAAAGAGCAGCTTAAAGTTAATAAGTGTACAAAGTTTGACCACATTTGGATTGATATATTATAAATGGCAAGCTTCTAGAATTTGTGACAGTATAATTTAGTATTATTTTGGGGGACCCGCGTCCCCCAAACAATACTAATTTACTAATTCCGCAAATTCTGTAAGCTTACTATTCACAATATATCTATCCAAACGTGGTCAAACTTTGCTTTCCTACTACAGCCGATTCCGGTTGAGCGCCAAACGGAAACGTTTGAGACATTCGTTGTCGACGTTGCAAAGTGACGTTGCTAG
>JAODVM010282874.1:0-12190 GCA_025400095.1 Phenganax marumi | reverse complement strand
ACTGGTTTCAAAACATCAAAGATAAGTCACATCATTCATTTCTCTCCTTTGACATTGTGGAATTCTATCCATCAATAACAGAAGATCTCCTTGACTGTGCTATCTCATGGGCAAAATGCATAACATCTGTCTCAGAAGAAGATATTGATATCATCAAGCATGCGCGCAAGTCACTTCTGTTTAGCAACGCTACACCATGGGTCAAGAGAGTTAACCATACAATGTTTGATGTGACAATGGGCAACTTTGATGGAGCTGAGGTATGTGAACTAGTTGGACTATTCCTCCTGAATACACTCAGTGCAAAGTTTGGAAAGAAGAACGTAGGGCTATACCATGACGATGGTCTGATGCTATTAGAAGCATAAGTGGAAGAATTGCAGACAAAACCCGAAAAGATTTACACGCCATATTTCAGCAATTTGGTTTGAAAAAAACTGCTGAAATTAACCATCACGTCGTAAACTTTTGAGACATTACTTTAAACTTGCAGGACGGTAAATTTTCACCCTATTGTAAACCAAACAACGATCCAATATACATAGATAGCCGATCAAACCACCCACCTTCCATTCTTAAGCAAATCCCCTTATCCATCAACAAGCGTATCTCGTCTCTTTCATCCGACCAACAAACCTTTAATTCATGTAAAGCTTTTTACGAGAACGCATTAGAGCGAAGTCATTATAACACCTCTCTGCAATACTCCGCTAGAAATTCGAGCAAACCATCAACCACAAAGCGATCCCGTCAAAGAAACGTTATTTGGTATAATCCACTGTATAGTAAATCCGTTAAAACTAACATCGCCCGTGATTTTCTCCGACTCGTTGATGAACACTTCCCTAAGCATAATCAACTTCACAAGATCTTCAACCGTAACAGTGTCAAAGTTAGTTACAGCTGCATGCCTAATATTAGAAGCCTGATATCCCAACACAACCACCGTGTACTATCTAAATCTGCGACTGTTCCACCCATTCGCAAATGCAACTGCAGGAGGACAACTGAATGCCCACTTGAGGGAAATTGTCTGGCAACTAACGTGGTGTACAACGCAGAAGTTACTTCGCTATGCAACGCAGAAAGCAAAGAATATATTGGCATGACAGTGAATACTTTTAAAGAACGATATGGCAATCACAAGAAGTCCTTTACACACGCTCGATACAAGAAGGAAACAGAGCTTTCAAAACACGTTTGGGAGTTGCAGGACAGTAACAAGGAGTTCACAATTAAATGGCACATCCTGAAACATGCACGTGCATACTTACCAGGCGCAATGCGCTGCAACCTTTGCATTGAAGAGAAGCTGTGTTTGTTGCAAGGTGATAAAGAAAAGCTTATCAATAGAAGGTCAGAGATCTTCGCCAAACGCCAACATCGTGAGAAGTTTTGGGCGGGAAATTTTAAACGTTCACGAGAGCACTGATGCGCGTCAGCAAACAATGATGTGACCACCACCAAACGAACTGAATTGTAGTTTTAGTCGCCTGATGATCGTCTCATTCGCGAGGCGTGAAACTATTAGTAGCGATAGCTTTTGTTTTAAGAATAAACAAAATATAAATATACTGCTCTACTCAATGTATTGTGCACTCTTCTATCTATAGCAAATCTGCGTTTACAATTTACGCACCTGAAAATTCAGTTGTGCACTTTTTTTTGCATTGATATATTTTATTCTTGAAATGGATGAAGTTCAGTTCAACTACTCCCTAAAATGTATCGATATACCATCAAGAAACCAATACAGAAAACGTCTTATCGAGAAAACTGAGAGCTTGGTGCATCGTATGCGTTGGAAAGTGCATTTTTTCCTAAGTGATATCAACAGCTCAGACTATGCGGGATACTTTGGCTTGCATTCCAACAGAGCAGCTCCGCCAGATAAAGAAGTGAAAGAGTTTGAAGACGATCTGATCCAGCTGGTTTCCAATGTCAACTTCAGGAAGGTAAATGATCCTTTTCTGAACAAAGTGGGCAACGATGTTAAAAGAATTAAAGCTTCAAGCAACGTTTATATTTTCGCCGATAAAACCATGAATGTTTACGCGACAAGCCCGGAATCGTATCAAAAACTATTAATGGAAAACATCACTAAGACCTATAAAGTGAGTGATCGAAGCGTGATGGATGATATCAATGATGAAATGAAAGATATTAGCAACAAAAACAGTATTGGAAACCGTATTGACATTATGGCCCAGAAGAACGCATTTATCACGCTGAAGGACCACAAAGAAAACTTCCCTTCTAATTTAAAATGCCGTCTCATTAATCCATCAAAGAGTGAGTTGGGTAAAGCCAGCAAAGTCGTACTGGACAACATCAACAACCACATCAGAAACGCGCTGAATTTAAACCAGTGGAAAAATTCGCAATCCGTTATCGACTGGTTTCAAAACATCAAAGATAAGTCACATCATTCATTTCTCTCCTTTGACATTGTGGAATTCTATCCATCAATAGCAGAAGATCTCCTTGACCATGCTATCCCATGGGCAAAATGCATAACATCTGTCTCAGAAGAAGATATTGATATCATCAAGCATGCGCCAAGTCACTTCTGTTTAGCAACGCTACACCATGGGTCAAGAGAGTTAACCACACAATGTTTGATGTGACAATGTGCAGCTTTGACGGAGTCGAGGTATGTGAACTAGTCGGACTATTCCTCCTGAATACACTCAGTGCGAAGTTTGGAAAGAAGAACGTAGGGCTATACCGTGACGATGGTCTGATGCTATTAGAAAGCATAAGTGGAAGAATTGCGGACAAAACCCGAAAAGATTTACATGCCATATTTCAGCAATTTGGTTTGAAAATAACTGCTGAAATTAACCATCACGTCGTAAACGTTTTGGACATTACTTTGAACTTGCAGGACAGTAAATTCTCACCCTATCGTAAGCCAAACAACGATCCATTATACATATATACCCGATCAAACCATGCACCTTCCATTCTTAAGCAAATCCTCTTATCCATCAACAAGCGTATCTCGTCTCTTTCATCCGACCAACAAAGTTTAATTCATGTAAAGCTTTTTACGAGAGCGCATTAGAGCGAAGTCATTATAACATCTCTCTGCAATACTCTGCTAGAAATTTGAGCAAACCATCATCCACGAAGTGATCCCATCAAAGAAACGTTATTTGGTATAATCCACCGTATAGTAAATCCATTAAAACTAACATCACCCACAATTTTCTCCGACTCGTTGATAAACACTTCCCTAAGCATAATCCACTACACAAGATCTTCAACCGTAACAGTGTCAAAGTTAGTTAAAGCTGCATGCCTAATATTAGAAGCCTGACTTCAGATTCTTCTTGGGTGGTTTGGAAGAATCATTTTCCTCGTTGTACAAGTCGTCTTTTTGAATGCCTTGGCTGTAAATACTGTTGGGCACACCCTCAATGGTGACTTTAACACTTTCTATGTTGGGGTAAACAAATTCTTCAGAGTCTGTGACCGTTTTAGCTTGAAACAACATCACGATTGCTGTCATACTCTTTCGTGGTAAATTAATTGTCTCGTTGACGATAGTACTAGATTTGTTCCATTCTTCTGTTTTTAAAAATGTGATGTGTTCGTAGTTCATGGACTTTCCAGACTCATACTCTTGCACAGCCTTTTGGGCGAGTTCTTCATTATCGATGGTTTCATACTTGAGCTCTATGTTTTTCAACGAGTATCCCTCGATGGTCGACCCCGATTGAGCCACCATAAGTTTACTTGCGGCCGGAAGTCCTATTCTAAATTGGATGTTTTGTCCTCCTCCCATGAAATAGGGTGCAAGGACGCCATGATCACTAAGGATTTTATTCATTTTTATATTTTGTTTACTGTGGACATTAGCAGTTAAGGCGTTGGAGACTTTTTGGTTGTCTCCCGTCTTAGCCCTATTGAGTTGTTGGACAATATTTTTCGTGTATTTTCATTTAAGATCCCAAACTCGACAAGTTCTGACCTCACACGTTTACTCAACCAAAGATCTTTACTCAACCAAAGATCAAAAACTCTATGTTGGTTGTAATCGTAGATGATTTCACCTCCTACACTGAGTACAAGGCGATCGATTAGTAATTTTCCAAGGTTGTTTAAGAACCACGACTTTTTAATGGCGTTGGTAAAGTCGAAGCGTAGATTCGTGGTGTCCGGTACGAGGCAGGAATCTTTTTTAAGTTTAGGAATGTCGACGTAGAGTTCTTCAGTGGCATTAGCTTGATTAGGATTAAACGTAATGACGTGTTTTGTTCGAGTACCTTTAATACTTGCCATTCTTCTTTTTTTAAATTCTGGATTGAAAGTACGTTCCATTTTATTATAATAAAAAATTTAAGTTGTTTTTTTTTTTGAAGTGTTTATTGCATACAAAATGACAAGAATGAAATTGATGATGATGAAGTATTTGTTCATCCATAACAGATTCCAAATCTTGTTAAACATAGAATCAGGTTCAGGATCAGGTTCTGAATCGGGTTCTGGATCGGGTTCTGGATCAGGTTCAGGATCAGGTTCAGTTTGCAACATCCACCACAACCAACCAAGAAATTTTGGTGTTTTTATAATAAAATAGTGAGCCACTCCAAGAGTCACTCCAAAAACGCTCACTACAAAGTCCTCACTACTCTTACCAATACTTTGACAACTCTTGAAGCTGTTGATGTAGATTTTGAAGCTGGACTTTTACCTTGTCTAAAGAATACCAAAGTAGACTCTTAAAGTCCACCTCCACTAAAGTTTTTTTTACAATTTAATCCAAAAGGTCAACGACGTACTCCAGGAAGCGAACCACCATTACAACCCATTTGTTTAGGAGGAAGGCTATCCTCACCGCACCAAACCCGAACCAATCTATCACAAACTCGTTGACCATCCTCAACCCCGACTGTTGTGAACAGTTAAATTTTGCGTCGCTGACGCAGTTTTGGCGATATTTAAGACGGCGAACAATTACGGTCATGTGCAGATAGTGTTCTTTTTTTCATCGTAAAAAATCAGAAACGAAAGCACATGTTTATATCGCTCTATAGTTTTATTGCTGTTTTATAGTGAAAATTGGGTTTTGGGTTAAATAACTGTATCGTATAGTATATGGCGCCCAACGTGGGGCGAGTGAACCGATAATGAAGCGTTATTAATCGAAGAAACGACGTGTAATTTTACGATTTGTGAGACAAATATGAGCGAAGGTATAGAACGCAAACGGGCAATTCGCTCGGCGAATCGAGGGGTCCTTACGAAATATATGAAAGAAGCGATCGAACATATGACGGGCGAGGTGGATAAAGACAAATTGATCGTTTAACAACGCTGGACAAGCTCCTTAACGAAAAATTGGCTTTAGTAATTAAGCTTGATAGCGAAATACTTGAAGAATGCGACATAAAGGATATTGGCAAAGACATCGAAGAATCCGAGGAAATAAAATCGAGAGTTTACGAAACCAAGAACAAAATCAAGCAATTATTTGCGAAGGAAAACCAAGTAAAAGCAAAAGGCGAAGATTCAGTACCAGTGGCACATCAAAACACGACGTCCAACACGATTACGGTGCCCTCATTGAACACTGAACCTTCCTCAACCGAAATTACGACCGAATCTGCTGGTGAGCATTCAAATCAAGAAACCAATGCGTCGATAACCCAGTTTGTACCAAAAACACGATTGCCAAAATTGTCCTTGCTTAAATTCAATGGCGAAATAACTAAATTTCGCACCTTTTGGGATAGTTTTAAGAGCTCTGTTGACAATAATCCAAATTTGACACCCATTGACAAATTCAACTATCTCTACTCGCTGCTAGAAGGACCTGCTTTACAAGCTATTCAAGGACTAACTATAACAGAAGATAATTATAAATCAGCTGTCGAGATACTTCATCTTCGATTTAGCAGAACCCAACAAGTTATAGCAGCGCATATGGACGAACTGTTGAAATTGTCCACTTGTACTGGAAGCAAGACATCAAGTCTGAGACTAATCTATGATAAGGTCAGTGTCAATGTGAGGGGGCTAGAAGCTGTGGGGGTGAAGGCAGAACAGTACGGAAGTTTGCTTATTCCAGTGATAATGACAAAGTTGCCAGAGGAGGTTAAAATCCAAATTGCTCGAAACACTTCAAAGGAGGTGTGGGAAATTGGAGAGCTTCTAAAGGTCATTCAGAAGGAAGTGGAAGTACGAGAGGTGTGTGAGAATATCACAACACACACCAACAATCAAAACAAGAAACATAGCGGTTTGGGTGTCAGAGACTTGGGTTCCGCTTCAGCATTAATGACCTCAGATTCTGGTAAGAAACCACTTTCTATCCGATGTGCATTTTGCCAAAAAAACCATTACTCTGGTTCGTGTGAAGATGTTCGTGACGTCAGCAAAAGAAAGGACATTCTAAAACGAGATAAGCGCTGTTTTGTGTGTTTACGAAAGGGACATATAACAAAGCAATGTGACAAAAAATGTAGAAAGTGTCAAGGACTTCACCACCAATCAACATGCAAAGCGCACGATCCTCCAGGGGAAGATCAAGGAAGTCAAGAGAATTCGAAGGGCCCCAGCAAGGAGGACCCGACTGCAACAGCAGTGACAACATCGACATTAAATCAACCTTCCAGAAGCAGCACAACCCGTCGCAAGGAGGTCTTGCTTCAGACCGCAACAACCTTCGCCTTTAGTCAGGACAACAGAGAACTTGTACCCATAAGAATTTTACTCGATAGCGGTAGCCAGCGCTCATATGTTACCGACCAACTAAAGAAAAAACTTGACTTGAACAGTTTGCGGACTGAGACACTAAACCTCAACACGTTTGGAGACGACCGAGTCACCAAGCAACGCTGCCATGAAGTAAAGGTAAAACTGCAAGCAAAACCTGATAACCTCGAGATTTCCGCCCTCACCTTTTCAAAGATATGCTCGCCCCTTTCCATGAAAGTAGAGGTGGAGTCGCATCCTCATCTACATGGCTTAGAGCTTGCAGATTCCAGTCTTGTCACAGATGTTCCGACAAACATTGACATTTTGATTGGGTCCGACCATTATTTTGATGTTGTCACCAATGAAGTCCGTCGAGGTGAAAACGGTCCTTTGGCTATTAACACTATATTTGGTTGGGTAATCTCTGGTCCAACACAGAATGCCTGCAAAGATGATTTATCATCCACCAATCTCATCATTCAAAGAGAAAATTCAGATCCAGTGAAGAGCAGATTCGCCTTTGAAGACAAGAATCAAGACTTGACAAACGAACTGCGTAGATTTTGGAACACGGAATCACTTGGTATTCTTGACGAGAAGACAGACGATAAGCAGTTCCTTAAAGAGTTAACCTACCATGGTGATGAAAAACGCTACGAAGTAAGTTTGCCGTGGAAAGCTGAATCTTGTCCTGAATCGAATGGGTATGTGTCATGTGCGAATCGCCTAAGACAGCTCCACAAACATCTTAAGAAAGATAAAGAACTCCTTCAAGAGTATGACAAGATCATTCGACAACAAGTAGAGTCCGGCATTATTGAGCCTGTTCCCGAAGAGTGTGATTCTAATGAAGAGTCTTATTATCTACCACATCATGGTGTCATTCGTCAAGATAAAGAAACTACCAAGTTGCGAGTGGTATTTGATGGGTCAGCGAAACCCAATAACAGTAGTGTTTCCATCAATGATTGCTTAGAAAAGGGACCAAACTTGGTTCCTGACCTGTTCGGTGTACTCATCAACTTCAGAGGATATGCGATTGGCATGGTCGCAGACATCAAAAAGGCGTTCCACCAAGTAAAGATTGCCCCCAATGACCGACGAATGATTAGATTCCTATGGTTTGATGATCCAAACAAAGATAGACCCGAGATTCGAAAGTATCAATTCTGTCGCTTGGTATTTGGCCTAGTTTCAAATCCTGCCATCTTAATGTCTGTACTACACCACCATTTGGCTGTGAATGAAGAGAATAAGCCAGAGATTGTGTCATTGCTTCGAAAGTCGTTCTATGTCGACGACTTTGCTGGTGGTGCTTCCGCTGACAAGGCAGCACTTGAGATTTACGAGGGATTCCAAGCATTGATGAGGGAAGGTGGCTTCACTTTGCGAAAATGGCATACCAATTCAAAACACTTGCAACAAAAGATAGCAGCAGACGAAGCCCAAAACCATGTAGAAGCTAACGGTGACGCGGATAGTACATCCAGTAGTAAAGAAAGAAAGAACCCAGTAAAAGTCCTAGGGATTCCCTGGGACGTTGATGAGGACACATTACTTCATGATTATGTTAAATTACTGAACTATGCCACTACGTTATCTGCTACGAAGCGTTCAGTGTTACAACTATCCGCAAAGATCTTCGATCCAATCGGACTGTTAACTCCATTTACGATTAACCTGAAAGTCCTCTTTCAAGAATTATGCATTGCGAAAGTTAATTGGGACGATGAATTGCCAAGAGAGCTACTAGACAGGTGGAAACGATTGGTTCGAAACTTGACCATCTTAAAAGACATAAGGTTCCAAGATGTTATTACAAGAGAATGGACATCCCTCCTGTGAAACATGAATTGCATGGATTCGCTGATACATCCAATAAAGCTTTCGCAGCAGTTGTCTATCTCCGCACTGAACACGCAAATGGCGACATCGAAGTCAATCTCGTCGCATCAAAGTCTCAAGTAGCTCCAATGAAGCGGCAGTCAATACCCCGGCTAGAGTTGCTTGGGGCAACTATTCTCGTTAGATTGGTCAAGTCGGTCAAACAAGCGATGAATTCCCTTGAAACGTCTCCTGAAGTGTACTTGTGGAGCGATTCTTATACTGTATTGTGTTGGATTCGAAACGACAAAAATTGGAAGCCATACATCCAAAATAGAGTAAAAGAAATCAGGGGACTTCTTGATCAAGTGCATTGGAGGTTCTGTCCAGGAGAGATCAACGTCGCCGATCTTCCGTCAAGAGGTTGCTTTGCAGAAGAATTAGTTAGAAACCGTAATTGGTGGACAGGTCCCGAGTTCTTAAAGCATTCGCCCCGGTATTGGCCCCGAGAGCCTCAGCAAAGTGTAATCGAGAACGAAGAAAAAGCACTTGTAGAACTCAGAAAGTCCTCACCAATGATTGTGTACTCGATGTCAAACCCATCAAGCGACCGTGACTGAAAGAGTTCTGGTATCAGTGAAGTCATAGACGTAAATCGGTATAGCACCAAACTGAGACTGCTACCAGTAACGGCGACCTTTAAGAGATGTGTGACCAAGTGGACAGACCTACAGCACAAATTCGAAAGCAGTGAATTGACTGCGCAAGAATTACAGGATGCCAAAAGGTTATGGATCAAGACCATTCAAGAAAACGAATTTCAGCGAGAGTCGCAACACCTGTCAGGGGCGTCCAAAACACCAATACCCATTGTTTCACAATTATGATTGCTTCTAGACGAAGAGGGAATAATACGTTGTGAAGGAAGAATCCAAAATTCTTCTCAGGAGTATGAAGCCAGACAGCCAATTCTCCTACCCGCAAGGCATTATTTTACCAAACTAGTTATCCGGGAACATCACGCAGTGGTCCACCATAACGGGATCAGAGATACACTCAATTCGATTCGGGAGAGATATTGGATACAAAGAGGTAGAGAAGCAGTAAAGAAGGTAGTAAGAAGATGTGTCGTGTGCAGAAAGATGGAAGCAAAACCGTTCACGACGCCTAAAACACCACAGCTTCCACCATGTCGAATAAGTGAACAGCCACCATTTTCTAACACTGGTATAGATTTCGCTGGTCCTGTTTATGTAAAGAGTCCTTCTAGTGCCAACGACAGCCACCGAGACAAAGTATATATAGCGCTCTTTACCTGTGCGTCTACTAGAGCAATACACCTGGAACTTGTAGAAAACATGTTGGCCGCTACATTTCTTCAAGCTTTTAGACGTTTTTCAAGTCATAGAGGAATGCCAAATAAAGTTTTGACGGACAATGCAAAAACATTCAAATTAGCATCGAAAGAACTGAGGATGATTGGAGAGTCGAAAGAGGTAAAGTGTTATTTTACAAACAGAAAGGTAACGTGGGATTTTATCACAGAGAAAGCTCCCTGGCACGGTTGATTCTAGGAGAGAATGGTGCGAAGTGTTAAACGTTGTCTAAAGAAAGCTATTGGACACGCGCTGTTATCGTTTGGAGAACTCCATACCATATTGGTCGAGATTGAAGCCACTGTAAATAACCGTCCGTTGACATTCATTTATGATGACGAACAGAGCATATCGTATGCACTCACACCCTCACATTTGATATATGGAAGACAAATTTCAAGCATACCAAATGACAAACATTACGAGATTGTTAGCACAAATCAGTCGCTCACCAAGCGAGCAAAGTACCATCAACGCGTTTTGAGCCAGTTTGTCAAACAATGGAGAACCGAATACTTGTTGAGTCTAAGAGAATCGTCGAAGTCGACTAAGAAAGACAGCGATGAGCATATAGCGGTTGGAGATATGGTAATTTTACGGAATGACAATACCCGACATATGTTTTGGAAATTGGCAAAGGTAGTGGAGTTGCTTCCAAGCAGCGACGGTATCGTGCGATCAGCAAAGATTAGAGTAAACGGCGAAGGCGGTAAACTGATGACACTAAGACGACCGATACAGCATCTTATACCACTTGAGGTACAAGCAAGTACGAAAGAAGAAGACGTTCGCGACCATAGTCGACCAAAACAATCCAACAATGAGGCACTGGACAACGACCAGACACAACAAAAAACACCGAGACGCAAAGCGGCTGTATTGGGCGAAATAGCAAGAAGGCTATCTAGTTCGCGATGAATGCGTAAATTTATCAATGAACGTTAGCTAGGTTCATGTTAGTTTAATTTGAACAACTTTGTTGATCAACCTCCGGGAGTGTTGTGAACAGTTAAATTTTGCGTCGCTGACGCAGTTTTGGCGATATTTAAGACGGCGAACAATTACGGTCATGCGCAGATAGTGTTCTTTTTTCATCGTAAAAATTCAGAAACGAAAGCACATGTTTATATCGCTCTATAGTTTTATTGCTGTTTTATAGTGAAAATAAAGGGTTTTGGGTTAAATAACTGTATCGTATAGTATACCGACATTAAAAACACAAACACTCTACTTACTCCTTCGTCGTAGTGGATGCGGTCCATCTTCACTTCATTGGTCGTCGTCGTACTTGGTGTGTGTGACGTCTCTTTAGGGGTCGAGTCTTTGTCGATGTCTACATCTGAATCGGTTCCTTCGAGATAGTCTGTTACATCAACGACGAGTTTTTGAAGCTCACCCGTCTAATCCTTATTTTCTTGCTCCAATAAAAAAAATGGTTCTCAAAGAATATTAAAATGTTGACACCGAGTCTCTCATTATGTTTATTGACCATTAGTAGAAACTTCTTGATCACCTCAACTTGACCCTCATCGAGTTTGTATTCCTTTGGTTTATCGATCAACGAGTTAATTGAGAAGTTGAGCAGGTTTATAGCATGTTGTTTTCGAATGTAGTCGAGCCAATAAGTATCCTTTTTGACGCTACTTTGAAAGTTAAGGTTAAAGGCTTTTTTTGCAGTCGTCATTTATTTAAGTAGAAACAAGATGACGATTATTACTATGAAGATGGTTAAGAGGTATGACACGTCTCTTGTGGGGAGTTTTTCTTTTATTTTTTCGATAATAAAGATGAATGGGTTTGTAAAACTCTCCAACACAACTTCAGGTAGATGAGTTGTTGTTGCTTCTATTGCGGCTTGAAGTCCGGCTTCAATGTAGTTGCTGTGGTGTTGATTCTCAATATCTGCACAATAATTTCTTCAACCTTATTCTCGAAACCTAGTGAAAGATAGTTTGAGGCGGCAGCATAGAAAATGCCTCCACCTACACAAGTCACGAGAATGGTAATTTCAATATGAAGAACTAACCTAATGGTTATTCCAAACCATCCCATCAACTTATTATACTCAGGCTCGATGTACAACTCGTTTTTTATGAGTCGGATTCTATCTTGTATGATTTGTAGTTGTAAAAAAATATTTTTTTCCTCCTTAAGCTCCACCTTTGATTTTTTGATGTGGTCGAACAAGAGTTGAGTCATGATAACTCGCTCCAAGACATCTTCATAGCTTCTAAGATTGAGGATATCGATTCTAATTTGACCACATAAACTAATAAGATAGATTA
>JAODVM010282763.1:0-12190 GCA_025400095.1 Phenganax marumi | reverse complement strand
GTAGACGATGCCAATTATTATGCGTGAGAAACCACGGGGTAATCGACTAGGCGTTAATTCGCTCCAAAGGACTTCAATTCTTCCACTGGGGTCTTCGAGATCTTTTAATTCCTTGAATTTGATGGAATTTTTTACGTACAGGCAGACACCCCCATGCTGGCCGATAACTCTATCTTTGCGGGTTAGCGTGTAATTTGGAATACTGATGACTAGATTATCAACACAGTCCTTAAGCCAAGTTTCGGTAAAACAAGCGAAGTCGGGATTTTGCAGGGCTAACACATAAGATATCTCGTCAATTTTGGGGGCCAAGGACATAACATTCGACACTATCAGCGACGGTACAAAGTGTTTATGGGGAGTTGACTGTGGGAGTGAGGTCGTATTGGCCGTTGGTCCGAGTTCTTGGGAGTTTAAGGTCGTAGAAGGTAGGGTTCCTGGTTTGGAGTTATTCAATAGGCAGGTGGTTTTGTCAGCAACGACATCAGTGGTGGAGGTCCCAATGGGGGTGGGTATGGGAGAGGCTGGAGCTGGGAGTAATATGTTGGAAAATGGAAAGGAGGGGAGTGGCGGGAGTCTGCAGGAAAAGGGGACTGGTAAAGATTTGGCTCCAACGAGTACCATTGGGAGGAATGGCTAGTCGGATGTTGGGTCAGACGGCGTTGGACACTATGAGGTGGAAGCTTGTCGTGTAAGAAATCGCACAAGGAGCCTTTTAAGCAGGAACGTCTCCTTTTAAGAAATGGACAAGGAATTAGGTGCTTAGGTAGTAGCTGGTTAGGGGTGTTGTTTATATAGTTACGTTGGGTAGGGCTGATATAGTTGGTTTGCTCTGCTTTGTTTCGTTCGCCGCTAATTTTGCGGTCCGTACTTTGAGTGAATGTTGGTTTGGTAGTTATCTTCTTACACCGACTACAAGTCAGTATCTTGTTTATCGAGGGAGGCTCAGCGTTTGATGATTTGGATGGAATAGGTTGATCGTGAACGACGATCACAGATTCTTCAGGAAGGCTAATTTTACTCAATGTCACTGAGTCGTTGTTAAGCCGAAAATTTGAATTTGAATTAGGATTTGAGTCGCGGGGCCAGTCAACGTTGTTACCCGGAGTTATATGGTCTGGGCCGTCGCTACTTTCAATGGTGCTTTTTGGGTCGTTTGCTTCATTCGTTTGGTCGTCATTTATTAGGACCTTCCCATGAAGCTTCATCATTGCCATAACTAGGCTCTTGTTTTTGTCCTCCGCTGTTTTCAACTCGGTGTTTAGATCAGATACAGTATAAGTCATGAGGTTTACGCCCTCCTTCAAGGTTGCATTCTCCGCTTTCAATTGTGAGTTCTCTTCCTTGATGCAATCAATGTATTCCTTTGAAAATGTTAATTCGTGATTCACGGTTTTTCTTAATTTGCGTATGTCTAGGGCGAGATCCTTTTCAGTGTCTCTTCACAATAGTAATTCATCGTCGAGGACATTTTTTAATTTGCATACCTCTTCCGCAATTTCGTGATACTTGCATTGCAAATTCTTTCGGAATAGCTTGAAATTTTTTCTTGTTCGATTTGCCGTATTAACTGTTTGCAGGCTGTCGGTCTATTCAGCACGAAAATCGCAATTAAACTGAGTAACAAGCCCGTCCATGTAACTAACATTACAGTCCTCGTCACGGTCTGAAGATTCCTTCACCAGGTCTTGTAGTTGTTTAATAAAATGGCTGTTTTTGCTTTCTTTAACAGTAAGAGTATTGGTTTCTGAATACCGTCTTACTACGAGATTATCTGTTTCCAACTTTAGACAATCGCCTCCGGGTTTAGTCCATTCTGTTGTTTCAGTATTTAAAAGATGGTTAACCAACTTCTGTAGCTCCTCGGACTCATCCACCCATTCAAGCTTGCCTTTATCAGTGATGATTAGTTTTGAGCAGCTATCAAACACCGTGGTCTTGTTTTCTTCCATATCGTTGTCTTATTACTCAAGTACTTACTTCAGTAACTTCTTCCCAAACTTCCCTTCTTCCCATTATCGTTTCAAGATGCTAATGCATTCGTTGCGGGAGAACTGCACCAACACTTATCATTTTGGGCTACAATTTCGGAGGGTTCGGCAAAGCAAGAGGAAATACTTTCTTACATCCGAGATGGTGTAGATGTTTACTCCTTCTTTCAACCTTTTCGGGGCTGTTATTAAAACAGCGATTACGATCACGGGATCCCACCACCGGCTGTCTTTCTGAATAACTATTCTTGTAAAGGTTTTGAAGAATTTATTACTTCTACTATCTTGGGACGAGTTCGTAATGGATCGCCCCATGCTCTTGGTAAAGTAGGAGAAGTGACCTCTCCCCATTTGGTTATGCCTTTGACGATTGAGCCTTCAAAACCCAGGCTATACCACGACGAACGGTTTTTGAATCTTTGGATTAAAGACCTGCCGTTTTTCTCAGGAAAGAAATTGCTGATCTCCCGCGTTATGTAGGCAAGGACCACTATCAAACCGTTATGGATGATAAGAGTGGCTCTGATCATATGTTCCTTACACAGTGCAGTCAAACGTTTTTTGGCCTGCAATGGCACGGATGGTATTTTTGCTTCCGCACTATACCGTTTGGTTGGAAAGCAAGCGCGTACCTTTATCATACTATCGGCCTGGCCGATACAAGTTATGCGCGTTCCTTAGGGGTGCCTTCTTCTCGATATATTGATGACAGACACCTGGGAAAAGTGCTGGTTCAAGGACATAACCGCCCTATTTCCCCACCACTGTCTAATTTCAGGTTTGCTCAGTCAGCAGCCTACATTATGTGCTATATTCTAATACATCTCGGGTATTTCATTGGACTGAAGAAATCAATTCTGATACCCAAGCTTGTTTTCCCATTCTTGGGTCTACTCGCAGACTCCACCAAAGAAGCTTTTTTCCTGCCGCATGAGAAGAAAGAGAAATTCTTACACCTTCGGAAATCTATATTACAAAAGAAAACGGTCTCCCTGAAAGCACTTCAAACTTTGGCTGGAAAAATTATGTCATTCACATTAGTAGTCCCAGGTGCGCGCTTGTACACATCCGCCATTTACCTAGCCATTACTAGGCTTCATGGCAAGACACGTCCAATTCCACTAAAGGGGGATCTGCTTCGCAAGATTCAGTCCTGGGAATTTTTGGATACTTGGACAGGATATCTACCCTGGCGCCAAGAATATCATTTCCAGCTCAGTCTATTTCCGACGCCTCAAATACTAGGTGGAGAGAGACCATCAACATTCCAGATCAGCCCACACAAACAATCAAGGGCATTTGCGATCATTCAGAGCATTCATCTCCTGTTGCTGTACGCGAGGCAAAAGCTCTATTTCATACCCACGTGGCCGCCGGTTCTAGTATTGCTAATTCTAGGGTTGATTGTCAAGTCGATAATCAAGCTCTGATTCATTCGTGGAATCAAGGAGGATCTAAAAGTTCTGAACTGGCTAACGTAATAAAGGATATATTTACTTTAACCCTTCGTGGCAATATCCAGCTTAATCTACTTTATATTCCTTGCAGCAACAACCCCTCAGATTATCCTTCAAGTACACTTTCGGACCTCGACTGTACCTTGGCGCCACCTACCTGGCATCGCATCAAACAAGCATTTGGTCCTCATACGGTAGATCTTATGGCCTTACCCGCCAACGTCATGCATGATCAATCGGGCCACCCTTTAAAATTCTTCTCTCCGTTCCCCACCGCCAAGTCAGCGGGTGCCAATATTTTCTCACAAACTCTCACCTCAGAGAAAGCGTACGTTTTGCCACCGTTTCTGTTAATCGGACCGCTCCTCAAGTTTCTAGAAACCCAACGTTGTCCGTTCTATATCGTTGTGCCAGACCTCACCCTTGGACGATACTGGTGGCCGTTACTAAAAAATCGTTGCTCTGCTGCCTTTATGTTGGGTAAAAAGGCGCTCCGGGTGTATTACTTTTTCCTGACAAAAGTGTCAGCGGTTTTGGAACCCGTCCATTGCAATGGGATTTGTGGGTCTTCAGCATTCCTTCATCATATTAACATTGCTGTGCTCTTCAAACAGGTATATCGAGAGGTCCCCCGTACGTAGAAACCGGCTGAAAGTTGCCCAAAATGTCATTACGCTAACGATGTGGGTTTTCAATATTGTCAGCGGTGTGGATTTCAGAAACAGATTTTTTCAGGTTCATACAGCAGTCGTGTGCAATTGGACTTGCCTAGTATCAATGCTAGGCTCCTATCCCTCCAGTCTACAAGACACCAGAAACCGTACGAGCGCCAGAAGTCTCGTTTGCAACAAGAGTTGGAGACCTTTTTGATTTCTCGTCCACAAGCAAACGCTTTGATCTCTGCTTCCCCTGGGGATTTAATCCGTTTCTTGATTTGGAAAGATAAGTCGGGAAAAACCAAAGTCCATTTCGATACCTGTCCCTTGTTTGGTACCCATATTAGACGTACATCCTGCACTGTCCTACCCGTCTCGCAGCTGGTACAGTCGACAACTACATAGCAAAGTTAACGGCAATTTTTACATCACTTGGCGATCTTGATCAATCGGCTGATATCCCATCTGCAGTAGACTTTGGTAACCCAGCATGTCACCAAAGAATTTCTAAGTATCTGAAGTCTATTCCCGAAGAACAACGGCAAGCCAGAGTAACGCCGAGGTGAGCCGTTCCTTTCTTTTTTGATAAATTTTTAGTATTAGTTAATTCAATCGAGAAGTCTTTATCACAATCGGACAATAATCCAACTACTTGTTACATATTCGCACGTGTTCTTGCCTTTTTCTGCTTGGATTTCTACTCGGGAGACCGTGCCTCTGACCTAGGACGCATAAAAACGAATGACGTCATGTGCCTTCCCAATACCAAAGTTTTGCTATTCAGACACACCTTTGGCAAGACACTTCGTGGAAAGCATAATCACATGTTTGTAGTGAAACCGTCCTCTTTGGCATCTTCATGCCGGTCGCTAACCTTAAGTTATATGTTCTCATGTGTGACAGAATGAATGTCAACTTACGCCATGGATTTCTATTTCGTACCACCGATTCTAAAGGCTGCGTTACCAGCGAACCTTTTATTGGATCCGCCGTTGCCAATTGGCTAAAGAAGTACTTCTCCAATTTGAATATCGATGACGGCGAAACTGCCCATAGCTTTAGGGCCGGTTGTTCTATAACATTGTCACTGTTGGGCGCCTCTGATCACGCTATAGCCAAACATGTCGGTTGGTGAAGTGTCGCGACAGCACAGTATACACGCAAAAGGACGCAGTCATGAACCCTACCCGCCCCTCTTCTCTGTTAACTAGTACCGATGACGCCATTTCTTCTATTTCCCACGACGCTTGCGTGCAGCGCCTTGGATCAAACTTCCGTGCCTAGAACAACTTGGAAGGATTTTCGTTAGCTTCTCCATAAGGGCAGCCAATATAAAGGCCCGTTTACACGGGAGATTTTTGCTGCGACTTTAAGTGCGATTTTCTCCTTTTGGAGGATGTGAAGGAGTAGATTAGTGAATAATGTTATTATGAGACTTCATGACCAGGAATATTTATAACTCATTCACTCCTTCACATCCTCCAAAAGGAGAAAACTGCACTTAAAGTCGCAGCAAAAATCGCCCGTGTAAACGGGCCTTAATGTATTAATTAAATTTCTATTTTCTGAGTATTGGAGAGAGTACTCATGCTTTAGTATAGATCTAAAAAAGTAAATGCAGTTATTTCAAAGCTGGCGAAGATTACCATAATAGAAAGTTGATATGTGATAAACTCTTTGACATGTACAAAACTCATGACTTCAAATGGACAAAGCAAAGCTACACAAGCATAGCGACAACTTTATATAGGCAACTAAATTGTTACATACCTGAATCAAGTTATAATAACCAAGCAAGACAAATGTTAGATGAATTCTACCCAAGATTATTACAATGGTGTACGACTGATGATATAACATCAGATGATATCGTAAATATTGATATATATAAATGTTACCACCTATACCACTATACTCTATCCATGACACAATTGAACTCTTTGGATGAAAAGTGATCTACTGCAATGTGGGGGAATTCTACATAGATGAAACCATTCTTAACAACTATGGATCGCCCATAAACATAGACGCTGGATTTTACAGTAGTAATCTTGTATTATGTTTAGTAGACTTATTGAAGATGCCCACAAGTCAGATCAGGTACAAGATAGTTACTAAGAGAGCTCTCAAACCAGATACATTTAGTGAGTTCATAAAATACATCTTTGACACCATGCCAGAGAAGGAGGCTAAGGTAATTAATAACTCTTTTATGGGATAACGCGGCAGAAAATGCAATAGAGTCAATCAAGGCTTCACATTTTCTGACTACGAGACCGCAATGGGTGTGTGGATGTCCGCAATGTCTGAAGGTAAGAGTGTGACCGTTGATCATCACAATGATATTTATCTTATTAGCGAGCAGCAGATAAACCACATATTTTCAGACCATACAAGCATAAACAGATTTGTCCTTTCGGAATCCATCCTAAAACTTCTGCAATTAATAGAACCATGTCACGGTGAAGACAGTGTTCTACATGGTTATAGTACAGATGGGATCTACATTACTAATCCAACAGTACCGTTCAAGAATAAGAAGAACGTTAAATTTAGTACCGAGAAAATCGGTAAAGCATATTTGACTGACAGTAAACTATCATACTTTGAAAACACTACAGAGAAAACATGGATTATGAAAGCTATAAGGGAGAGACCGGTAATGGCTGTATACTCAGTTGTCAGGCTGGATCAGAAAAAACAACCAAACTATGTAAAATGTTGATGGAGACGGAAAATCCCCATGTTCTATCATTCACTAATAAGGCTGTTGAAAATGTTAAATCTAAACTAACTAGGGCATGAAAGATGTTAACAACATATGTCACACATTTGATAGCTACTTTTGTGAATGGAAAGGACGTGATATAGATAGCCTCAAGGACAAGACCATATTTATCGAAGAGTTCAGTATGGTACCTAACAAATGGATGACCATGATATACAAGGCATTTACAATGTTCAATAATACTATCTACATGTATGGTGATCCTAATCAATGTGAACCAGTAGAGGGTGGAAGCCAAATGCATTATAATTATCTTCAATCTAAAACTATTAATCAAATGTGCCCAATTAGGAAAACACTAGATTACACTGAAGGGTCAAATAGATATGACAGAAACACACACGAGATATTACACAAATTCTTACTACATGGTAAGGTATCTAACTATTTTCAACCTATTGATAAAACTATCTATAAAAATATATGCTACCTAAATTCAACCAGAATAAGAGTAAACACAGAATGCTGGAATACGTTTGTTGAAGGTAAAAGGTATCAAACAGTGGACTTCAACTATGACAATAAAAAAGGGACTTACAAAATATGTCAAGGTATGCCTATCTTAGCAACTCAAAACATTAAAGACAAGGAAATATTCAGCACTATGACCTTTGTTATAGAACAAATAAATGGTAATCAATATAAGATTAATAACGAATGGTTTCATCTATCCGAGTTCTCCAAGAATTTCATACCGAGTTTCTATGTAACGGTCTACAAATACCCAGGAGCTGACATTGATAAACCATACAACATCCACGATGTTAACCGTATGGATAAGACACAACTCTACACAGCACTCTCTAGAACCACTAAATTAGAATACATTCACTTGAACAATAAGGATCTCAATAATAAATACTTCAATCGAAAGCAACCACATCTAGAACTCGCTAATAGTAAACAAAACGGCAAAATATATGAGGTAACATTTGACGATGATTGCATATACGTAGGTTCAACTTGTGAGGAACTAAGTACCCGCCAGAAATGGCATCTAACTAACAACAAGAGCCAAGTATTCAAACACAAGGATAAAAACCCAGAGATTAAACTATAAGTTGATGCACCCAGTATAGACAAAAAACAAATAGGGAAGGTTGAAAACGGTTACATAAAAGAGTATGCAGAAAAGTATGATGACAATCTAATCAACATAAGATTAAATTAAACTAAGACAAAGAAGATCGAATACAAAGTAGAGGTGGAAAATAAAGAACAACTAACGAAGAGAATAAAAATGCTCAACGAGAAGATTAAGATAAAAGACATACCCGATGAAAACATGTTCTCAGTAGACTGTAAGGTAGATGGTTAACAATTAAGAACCAAAGCAAGATATAGTAAAAAAACAAAAGATGAAGCATTAGAGCAGATCAGTGGAAAGAAACAAAAATGATCAAAGAGTTAACCTACTACTTTGAGTAAACCACCTCAACAAACCTTTCTACGGTATCATACCATGGCCCCATGCTGTAATATCAATCCATTAATAAGTATCCATAGACTGTGCCACTATATGACGTCATGACACAACTGTGTAGGTCATAATCATACGTTCTACGCCGTTCTTAAGCCGTTCTTAATCCGTTATTTCTCGTATCATAGCATTAAAGCAGCGAGACGAACCAAAATAATAGACAATCATACAGAGATCCAAAATTACTCGCAAGCGAGTAATTTTTCACACGGATCATTTCGCTTCGCTCATGATCCTCCAAGGTCTCTTGGCTTGCTCGAGCGCCTCCTCTCCTGCTCGAAAGCTACGCTTTCTGCGCAGCCGAGTCGCTCTCCGCCCATCACAAGAGCCATGCTAGACACCGTTCTATGTACAACTACCTCTACTACTAATACCGAATAGCTGGCCAAACGCATTACATTTTTTAAACAAACATATAGTTTGAATCCTTTGCATATGCATATAACCAGTGGATTGGGTCCGTTATAAGAAAGGGGCAATTTTTGCAGCAACCGAAAATTACAAACTACGTTCATAATTTTCCCCACGAATCACATCGCTTTGCTCATGATCCTCCAAGTTGCCTAGAGGCTCAGGCGCCTCCTCCCTTGCCCAAGAGAGCTACGCTCTCTCTGCGCTGCCGTGTCGCCTTACGCCCACCACATAATCAACTACTGTTTGCCAAGAAAAATGGTAGTGACTTTTGGCCATGGCAGCTCCAGTAGTAAGTTTGACTATTTTCAAAGGATAGTTTTAAATTTTTTTAATTTATCTTATTAAGAAGGTAATATGTATTTACACCAGATCTGCCACATAAGTTGATAAAATAGTTTTGAATTAGGTCATCAACAACACTATCATTATCCAATGTGTGATTTAGTAAAGTGATTTTTTTCATATCATTGCTTTCTACTGGTAGGTGGATGCAAGAGTTAATAGACGGGAATCCATAAATACTAATTGGATATATGAGACCTGCTTTTAAACCTCCATAACTAAAGTTAAAGTTATTGGAGTTTAGTTTGAATAGAATTGAACTGTGTTTGTATTTTTCCTATTCGTTCTAAGTTTGTTACTACAAGGCCACGATTCGTATGTGTACGTGAATTATTCGTTGCAATATTCACCTTATTTGACTCAATGTTTGTTTGGTTCGCTCTGCTCATTTTTAGATTCGTTTTTATGTTATTACTCATATCTTCCTTTGTTTTGCTTATTATTTTATATCCAAAACACAATGTCATTTATTTAAATATTAAAAAAGTGTCCACCTAAAACCACCCCAAAATTCCCTTGAGATCCAATCAAGCAAAAAGTGAGTAAGATTTAAGTACATTGTTTTTTGCTGGTTATTCGACTGTTGCGACTTCGATGTTTAAGTTGGATTTATTATTAAGATCTTCAGAAGATACTTTTTAAATCGAATATAAAACATGTGTGTTTGATTGACATCCAGCGAATGATCTTTAAGATAAAATGAAATATTGAGTGGTGCATTTTGATAACCACCAAAACTTATAACTTTATTACTAAAAAGTCTTTAGTAACTGAATCTTAAAGTACCACTGAGGTCAAAATCGACCCTCACGAAATTCCTTTTTTCTTGCAGTAATACGTGTATTAATGTTTAAAACACCCGATTTTTAAAATTTGAGTTGAAACTGGATGATATTTGCAGCGCTATGAGCGCTCAAAATCGCTAAATTCAGTGGCCGCCATTAAAATCGGCCATTTTGAATTTGCACGCTCGGAAGAGTGCATGTGACGTCATAGTCTCAACGCTTGCGAGGAAAACAAACACAC
Organism: Phenganax marumi; assembly: GCA_025400095.1. NCBI lineage: Eukaryota > Metazoa > Cnidaria > Anthozoa > Malacalcyonacea > Clavulariidae > Phenganax > Phenganax marumi. The sequence goes on along the minus strand of JAODVM010282763.1, from coordinate 2,036 downwards.
CATATACTATACGCAAGTAAAGATCGAAGTAAAATGTCGATTTCTTCCGATTCGAGCTGCGCTTCTTTGCCCTCATCCGAAAGTGAATCGTCCAACGAATCATCTGTGTATCTAACTGCGAATTCTGATGATTCGGATTGCGAATTTTCCGCTTTTGATGACTCAGTAGAACCACTTGCGTCGGCCGAAGAGATTGCTGAATACGAAGAGAATGTTGCCCGTGAAGTAGAGCTTGAAAACGTTCTACAAAGTCGTTTTGAAAGTCGCGTTGATGTTTCTTCTTGGTGAGTTTCATTCAATTGTTTATATGTATGTGGCAATCTGAGAAACTTTAACCTGACGAATCATTTGCTTTTATAAAATACTCAAGGTGTGAATGTGGCAATTGTAGTCTGGACTTGGTCGTCAATGCTATGGAATGTCGTTGCTGCATGGAAATAGACCAATGTCGTCAGAAAATGTATGAGCATGAAGAGGAAAGTGCACGAATGTGTATACTAGACCATCCTGGTTTTAACGACGTGTGCTTGAACGAATGGGTTCTTGATGCTGCTTCGCTCAGCCTGAAGACAAAAAGCCATCGAAGTTATTCGTCTGTTTATCGCGAAGGTCGAAAAACAAGAAGTGAGTAAGAACGTTTTAGTCTTTTCAGTCTTCGCAGCATTTAGTTATTATAATTTAGGTTATGATAAGTTGTAACATGCAGTGTATGTACATTTTTAGATTTTTGCGAGCAGTATCTTATCGACAGCTTGTACGACTCGTTTGGGATTTCACAGGAAGCTCCAGGCATATCCCACTACCCTGTTGCTCTTATAATAAAATTAGATCAACATTCCCCTACAGAGACAAAGAGGAATACACAGGGTTTGAGGAAGATGAAGACATGTAATCGGGTAAGGGACATGTTTCTTTGATTACAAGCCTTAATCGTTTGGTTCACACATCTTCTTTGCATGGCCTTTCATTGGGTTACCACAAGTCTTGCAATTTGGCTTTTTTCTCTTTTCTGCTATTTTTCTTCCTTTAACTGGCTTAAGCAGGGCCTGAAGCTCCTCATCTACAGTGAAACAATATTTTTTTAGTTTGGTCATTAAATGTTTCTATATGTTATTGAAATTTAGTATTAAACAACATAGTGAAGTACCTGTACAGGTTGGTGGGCAGTCTTTGTTTATTTTGCATTTACATGAAAGAAATATTTCTATGGCCTCTCCCTTTGTTTGCTACTCACTAAACATTGTATGCAGAGGTCATGGATTTTCAGATTTCAGCTCCATTTCTATTTTTTCCAGTTCCTCCTTGGGTGTACTTAACATAATTTTATAGATTTGCTCGACATAATCTAAAAGTTTATTATGCAAAGACAATTGAGCTCATGTGGTTAGATTAGAGTGTACTAATTTTTATGATAATAGCTCTTTTATTAAAAATTGGTAAAACTTACCAAAATTCTGCTTTTCTTTACCACTTTGTACACTTGCTTCACCATCCTTGTATTTGACGTATATTACTCGAAGGCGCTGCTGTCCATCTTCAGTTTTAGATTCCCTCCTTAGGTTAATGTTAAAGAGTACGGCTGCCAGTATAGACCTGAGGTAATCAAATTTCTTAGTGTTAGGGACTTGTTTTCTAGTAGATCTGTAATTTACGATGTGATTTTCATATTCTGTCTAGAATTACCTGCATAGCATACCAGGATAGAAATAATGGATCATATTGGGTGCAAAGTGATTCACAACTGAATTGTACCCTTCCAAACAGCCGGTTTGTGCAACAGAAGATGCTTGCTTTACGGCTTTAACTGAAGTCTTATCAGTGAGGGCAACCTTTAGCCTTTCATATGCTATGGAGCCTGGGAAGTAGAAGAACTGACACTTATTCAAGGTGCTTTTGATTTATGCAATGTGACATGTGGATTAAATTATGAAGTGTTATTATTATACAACATTACCCTTTGTTAGCCAAACACGTGGTTTCAGAACTTCGCTGTGACTGCACTTATTATAAATCCTGTTTGGAAATTTCTTGTGCTC